>JARUHE010045995.1:0-16009 GCA_031471125.1 Archaeomysis grebnitzkii | reverse complement strand
ATAATCCAAATTGTGATGACTTGTGTAATGAAGTAATCCAACTTTAATGCAATTAATAATACAAATTGTGATGACTTATGTAATGAAGTAATCAAATTTTAATGCAATTAATAATCCAAATTGTGATGACTTGTGTAATGAAGTAATCCAACTTTAATGCAATTAATAATACAAATTGTGATGACTTGTGTAATGAAGTAATCAAACTTTAATGCAATTAATAATACAAATTGTGATGACTTGTGTAATGAAGTAATCAGACTTTAATGCAATTAATAATACAAATTGTGATGACTTGTGTAATGAAGTAATCCGACTTTAATGCAATTAATAATAATTAATAGATTTGAAACTTTTAAAAATCCTTCAGTTGTATTATATATTCATACACTCGGCCTGTAACACGGCAAGGATTCAATTTAAAAGAGAAAAATGTTTACATTAAAGGAAAATGTTTTATTAAGTTTTACATTTCGAACTAAAAATCTCGAACAATGCTATATTTCAAAGTTGAATATTCTTTTAAATTGAAAATATTTATAACAAACCGACACACATCAAAAGCTAAAGTTTAATTTATGCTTTGGGCAAAACAATTTTGTTTTCAATATCAGCAACTGTAAGGTCGAACGCAAAACAATTATTTGCTAACCACGCGATCATTCCAAGGTTGAAAAATGTGACGAACGTTTGTATCACATCAGTCCCTCTGATTTACATAGACTTGTCAGCGTGAGGCTTGTGTAGAATGATGCTCGTGACAAAATGCACATTCATTGAAGAATAAAATAAATTTAATCTCACATGGCGGAGATAACACAAACGTGGATCTGAAAGAATTATCTTCTTTATATAATGAATGATCCTGAAAATTAAATACATTGTATAAACTGTCAATAATAATACAAATTAAATGAAAAGAATTTCAAGGTTTTAAATTTAATATAAACATTGTTTATTAATTTCATATATGTATAAACATTGACAATGAATTTAAATTAATGTGAAATTAAGAATTAAGGAGTAATAAATTTAAAAAACCTATAAAAATTAATGTAAAATTAAGAAGTAAGAAATAATAAATAAAAAAAAAAATATATAAAAATTAATGTAAAATTAAGAAGTAAGAAGTGATAAATTAAAAAAAAAATATATAAAAACGATTCGGTTATTGTATAGATAAATATTCATATACCACCAACAGTCAATTTATTGGGTTTTTTGATGTATTGTATTAGGCTTGTGTAGTGGTTCATTGTTCACAATCTCGTGTACTTGTTCCACCTTAGATTTGTGATACCTCTCTTGTTTCGAATAACTCTTTAGAAGACAAATGGTCTTAAAGTAAACACTAAAACTTCTCTTCTCTAAAAAGTACTGATTTAGTAAACACTTTACATAGGCTTAATCATTTAACCTGTAATTCGTTGCATTTTGTCCTGTAGTTTGAAATTTTGTTATTCTTTGATTAAGGATAATTGTAGTTATGTCATTGACTAACACAAATAAAAGTATATTTTAATTTTAAAATAAGAAATACAGCTTAGCAATTAAAATTTTAATGATAGAATTTACCTCAGAAAATCTAATTTCATTTATAATTTTTATAATTATCGAAAAATTATTATTTTTTAAATTTAATTTAAGTTGTTAAGAGTAAAATGTGAAACTAATTTTTCTTCACAATTGAACTGTAATTCCGATTAAGTTCGGTACACATTGAGACAAAGAAATGTTCGACCTTCAAAATATTCAAAATCACCTCGTTTTCTATGGAACTAATTTCAATTGGAAAAACTATTCAAGAGTTTTTTTTTGTAATTTAATTCACATTTTACATAACAATAAATCATTTTGTTGTTTCTCTAAGAATCTAAAATAATCTTACAATCATCCGTTAAATTTGACGATTCACAAACTAAATCCTTATTCTTAAAATTGAAATGTAGGGAAAGTTTTATCAAGAAAATCTGCATTCTTTGTAAGTCACAAGAGAGCAATTTGAAATACCTTTGAGATAAACAGTAATTAATCGCCTCGAGATTATGTTAATGATTTTTAATCTTTCGTAAACATCGACGACAAATCTCGTTAATGTGGGATGTCTAATTAGTGAAATACAAGCGATAACGAACTCCGAAAGGTTTTATGTCAAGATATTACTAATGTGAAGAATTGTTAGCACATGTTCTTGATTGTATCATTGAAATTGTTGAAGAATGATTACTTGAAACAATTATATTTTTTCTATTTAATTTGCGAGTCTTTCTCCATTTGATAAGTAATTACAACTAAATCACAAATGGTACAGTTTTGAAATAAATGCAAAGGCGAATTCGGGTCCCATGTGACTTGATTGAAGGAGGAAATAAACTGTCTCGTGGAGCAACGGAGCTAAAAAGCGGAGACGGTAATTATTACACATGAGCGTGGCAGTGCTTAGGTGGCGAGGGTATCCTTTATTCTGGTGTGTTTAGCGGAGGTATCGCTCTGCAACCCGTCATTATCGTACATTAGATGACATTCTTTCTTCTATAATTTCTTGGTAAATTGACTCGTGTTCAGCTATGAAAACAGCTTCTTGTGTGGCATCAACCAGTTCTCTGCGTTATTGTTGCAGTTATTAATTTTTATGTTGTTTAATTCTATTAAGTTTTCGTTTCATTGTCTTGTTTGCAGTTGAGTTTTTGGCTAAATAATTTGATAGTTTATTGTGGACCATAAATTTAAATGTTGTTTATAAAATGTTTTTTCTTTATCAAGCTTGAGAAATGAAATACAATTTTTTTTTTTTGTTTTATTCACAAACTTTTGAGTTTTATGTGAAATATTTCCACGAGATACAAACTTCAAAATTATAGATAATTTAAAACTTATTAATCTTAATTTTATGTTATTCAATAATGTATCTATTTAATTCCTTTTTACCAATTTACCAATGTAATATCTGAATTTTTTATAAATAAATTAATTTAAAGTTATTTTATTAATATTACTAATATAAAAGTTCCCTAAATGAATTTATAATATGGAAGTGAGCAAAATATATTTAATTCACCAACAATCTTTAAATTCTAGTTTAAAAATCAAAATAAACTTTAATTCTCAAGTACATTACTGATAGGCATATACGTGGCTGTCCATTTCAATGTACTTGATGGATGTGATTCATATTTACATTCAAGCCTCGGTGTAGAGGAGATGCGAAATGATATAATGTGGCTTTTAGATAAATGTTCAATAATTGATAATTCTTGGCTAGTGTCCGATAAGTTTTCAATCTCAGCAGAAGTTATCACGTCTTAAACTCATTAACCTGTTCTTCTATAGGGGGTCCAATACCACCTACGTGTGAAGGCACCATCAAATATAGCACATTTTCCTATAATTTAAATAATCTCATTATAAAGCTCACTTCATTGGCCCTTGTGTAGCACATCTAATGCTGTAATGATATTAAAACTTATGTTTGGTTACATTTGTAAAGGTTAAATTCTTTAAATATATTCTCCGTTAAGAAATCAAAAATAATATTAAACTTACAATTTTTAATTCAAGTGTTTTTCTATAGATTTCTCATACTTTAGGTCTTGCATTTAATACTGAAAGTTTACATTTCAATGCTCTAAAAACTTATCAAATTAGAAACCATTAAATATCCAACTGAACTTGTTTATGAGCATAAACTATTTTATGTTTAGATAATATTTTGTAATCAAATGCAATTAACATAAATATAGATTTAATCTGGACTTTATTTATGGTTCCACCATATTTTTTTCATCTAAGATAAGTTAGGTTTAAATTAATTATCTTTTATGTTAGCTACCACCCTTGAATCGATTTCTTATAATGAAATAAATTGAAATAATTTACTGTTGGTTTATCCACTGATCTAAAGATTAGTTGGGTTTATCTATTCAATTATGATTTTGTAGGCATCAATGTGAAGGACATTTTCAACCTTTGTCCTTAGCCGTCCAGAGCTCGCTCTTCAAACCACGTGACAAATTGGGTCACATCCAACTATAGCATCTCTTGTTCATGTGGTTTGAAGAGCAAACTCTGGACAGCTGAGGGCAGTAGTTGGAAAGTATCTTAACTTTAATACCAGAAAAATTATAAACTAGTGTTCAACCAAGAGTAATTTATCATTGTTATTCATAGATTTTTATTCAAAATGCAACATTAACGAGTTAAAAAATGTTAACATGCTTGCAACAAACATAATTATTGAACATTAGCAAGGTATAATTTAAAAAATCAAAATAGAAACAATAAAAAAGTTAAAACTAAATAAATTTCGTAACGTTACTTATAAATATTTAAGTTTCATTCACAGTTGTTTAAAATTTGTAATTTTTGGTAAAAGTTTGTTTAGAACCGACGATTCCCTCAACAACTTCCCCTCCGAGAGGGGAACTGCCAATAAGAGGGGACGAAAGAGCTGCCTACTCAACCAGAAACCGAGTGCTGCGTAATCCGTAAATAGGTAATTAATGGCGTGTTTAGACACCCTTTCTGGAACCGAATCTTGTTTCCATTTCTTCCAACGAGTTTTTTTTTTCGGCAACATAAATTTATATACATCAAGAATCTTATTTCAAATTATCTTTGTGGTTAATGCATTGTGTATGTTTATGCCTATATATCGTAAGGCCTACGTGTGTGTATGAGGTGTGTGTGTGTGTGTGATGCATGTGCATATATACAATGGTATGTACACGAGGCATTTACTGTGTAAACATGGATGACGTACAACAGGTCTTATTAAACAAAAAAAGTGTTCACAAACATTGATTGTAATCTCCACAAATAATCTTTATATAGTGGGGGAGATGAGAGGGAGTTTAGTGGGAGATCAGTTCATAAATAGAAAATATTTAATTAGTTTTACAACTTTGAAAAATCTATTTATTTAATTTCTTATTAATAATTTGACATAATATACCTGGCCCTTATTTAAAGATATTTAAATGTTGCTTATTTAATGGAAGAAGGAACTCGGTTGGGTTATGTTTACCAAATATAACCCATTGGATGTTTGAAGAAGAGGTCTATTTTGTCCTGTAAAGCACTCTGGGTTGATAGGCTACCCTTGGAGTTGACGTTTAGCTTTTTGGGATGGCATGCAGAGTAATTTGAACCTTGTGGATATGTCACTTAGGGGGTTGTTTAATCGCAGCCCAACCTATTCATAGGGTATGCAAATTCCGTCCTTATTTACGTGTGTAGTAAGTGCTTATTTGGGTGAACAGCGTTGTTTATTTGGACATCGATTAATATGATTAATAAGTGAAGAGAAATTGTCAATTCGTTGAAATAAAACATCTTTCGTTTATTGGACATCGACTTCAATTAACATTATTTGAAAGTCTCACAATTGTACATAAATTTCTTCACCAAGGTTCTTCACCGCCCAACTAATGTTTAGACTTAATCAATGCTTCAATAAGAGTGTGTGTGTACGTTGGTACAAACAGAGAATTACAAATTCGACAAAACAGACATTGAACAATATAATTATGAAGTGATAATGGAAGTTGTAAACAACATATTAAAACTTTAGAATTTTATCAAAAATTGAATCGCCAAAAACAAGATGTTTAAGTATCGATAATATTCACTATAACCAGAACCAGTTCAAAAATGTCTATGTAATCAACAATTATAATTAAGCTATGTTTGAAAAACCAGCTTCTATAAACAACTTCTTATTTTTGTTGCTGTTGGGGGGAAGGTAAGTGATTTGTGGACTTTTGCCATTTTTTCAAAAAAATCAAAAAATAATCTACAGAAAAGTTTGTTTAAATGAACATAAAGAACATAAACATTATTCACTGGTGTTATTAATTTTTTTGTGTGATATCAGTGGTTACTTCTCAAAACCTATATTTTATAAGAAAGTTTAAATTCATGGTTAATCGAAATTTTTATTTGAAGGTTCAATGCAAAGCATTTACTCGTGCTTAATTGACCTTTTTCATGCCAATGTTCCACAAATCGAACATAGAACTTGTTAAATTTTAATGTTGATTTATAATGATGCTACAATGTTAGGATTTAATGAAAAATAGACATAATTAATACATACCAATAAAAATATCTCCATTTTCATCTATAAGTTACCATTAAAATATAACTAATTCTATGTTCCATTTATGGAACATTTGGATGAAAAAGGTTAATTTAATTGACCTATTAAGTTTTTCCAAATATAATTTTTTTTCTAGTTCCTTCTCCCTCACACACTCCCAATTCTTAACTCTCGCATACTTTTTCACTCTACTATCACACACGTCTTCACTCCTACTCGCACACTTTTTGGGACAATTGCATAAAAGTGATCCCATCAAAGATCACATTTTAATACAAACTCATCATACAAGTATGTTTTTCTAATTAAAAATATATAATCTACAAGCGCTTATGCTTAAAACGATGTATAAATGAGATAAAAATAATACTTGCAACATGTTATTTTAAAATAATTTATTTTTTCTGAGACGACTCCTGTAATTTTACAGCACGAGAACCCACTAGGACTTTAACATAGTACGGTTAGGTTTTTAGGCTAGAGCTTCAGTCATGCCCTTTTTTACATATGCTAGTATTTGACCATAGGAGAGAGTAAGGCTAGGTTTCGGTTTAGGAGATTCAGTCATGTCCATTACACATCACGTGTGACGCTAAGGTTTTGTGTTCCATTACGTTCAAAGCCACATTTCAGTGCACGTATTAACTTTTAAGCGGTGTATATTAATTAATTTTTGTTTGTTTTGTTGGTATACCGTTTTTGGTTGCTTCTTCTGCGTATGTTGCAAATGAAACCATAAAACCTTACCACAAAAACTGGGAGCGCTTAACTGCAATTTTGTACTTTTCATTCTCACTCACATTTTTCACTCTTTATTTTTGATTAGAAAGTTTTTATTACCAAAAAAGCTTTTAAAATTAACCTTGATAATCCCTTGTTTATGTAATTAAGTAGCTTTCTTCCATGAGAATTGGTAATATTTGAAAATTAAATTTTAGAACTAAAAAAAACTAAAATACAAAACTAAAAAATATAAATGACTAGGATATTATGCCCGTTTACAAACTGCAAACAATATTGAAAAACATTTAATTATAGTCCTTAGAATTATTTTTATATGAAGGAGTAAAATGAGAAGAACGATCCTCGAATTCCAATTACGAGAATTGTAATTTAATTACGACGAGAAACGTTTAATAAGTTTGGACCAAAAGTTTCACAAGTTTGAAAGGTTGTGGAAAATAAATTTATTGTTTTGCGCCGCTGAAATGAATGAAAAAGAGAGACGTGCTTCAGCGTTATTGGAAAATCCAGCTCTTAAGTTCTGACAAAACATCGCTGCTTTTTGCTTCTTTATTCTGAATGTTTTAATCGAATGTTAATAAATCTTTGGGTTGTGATGCAACCACTTTCGATTGGGAAATAGTTTCCTTAGGCCTATCGAAATTGGTTAAGATGAGATTTCTCCAAATTTCCAAATAATTTCGATATAATGATCAGTGAGGAGTAGCAATAAATATTGTCCGATTCCTTTTCAATTTCAGTTTTAATTAATGTATGGGAATAATAGGAAGGAAATCTTTATAAAACAAAGGTTTAATATAAGACTGCGGTTTTCTACAGTTTACCTGTACAATATGGTCGACTAGCGACCCACCAAATATATGGGACAAGGTTGCTACTAACTGTGATAATTAGTACGTGCGAGATGGTGTAATCTCATCTTTTAATAGATTTAATAAAATTAGACTAATGCCAAAATATTTGACCATCTTCGTTGTCCAAAAAATGACTACTTTCTTGAATCTTGAATATTTTGATCGCACTTAGCACTTTATATATTTTTTGTGCACTCGTTTGTTGGTATTGGAAATTAGGATTTCATTATCAAAGTTTTTTTTTTCTATGATTTTTGATTAAATAAAATCCTAAATGAAAACTATCTATTTTTATTGGAGAACAGTTTGATTGCAATTTACGCGCATACTCCTTTCATCTTATGTGTTATTACGATTTAAATGATTTGTTTTATAAAAAATTAAGACCCGGTGAACTAAACAATATTAATCTCTAGCAACATTCCATAGATTTATAAAATATTTTTTTTATTGTTATTTAACTTAGCAGGATTTTAACGAGTTATTGAAAACGGGACTCAATTTTTTAGTTTCTAAAGTATGCCTGCCAATTGATTCCATAAGAATACTGGACATTAACCAAGATTCAATAGTTACCCCAGAAATTAATATTGAAGGAAAAAATGGTTCCGACCGTACTATCACCAAAAAATAAGAGTCGCTTTCAACTAAAAAAAAACTACGCAAATGTATAGGTTTCAATTTTAAATCAGTTTATGAATACAATAAATGTTTCTCTTAATTTTTTTTTACAGAAATCGCCGAATTAATTTAAAACTATTTGCATAATATTTTTATTAACCGTTTTCATCCCAATGTTCCACAATGAACATAGACATTTTTAAATTTTTAATGCTAATTTATAATGATACCACAATGTTAGGATTTAATCCGAAATGAAAAATAGACTTAATTAATATATACCAATACAAAATATCTCCCTTTTTATCTATAAATTACCATTAAAAATTAACAAATTCCATGTTCCATTTGTGGAACATTGTGATGAAAAAGGTTAAACAGCATTTTTATTTCTAAGGCGATTTTGTTTTAATAAAAACAATTGTATTACAATGAATGTTTAAATATTTAGAACCGTTAGTTAATTCATTAATTCTTGAATCCACACTAAAAATAATACCATATTTTTGTAACATGGGTGTTACATGTAATGGTTTCATGCTAATACAATTACATATTTCTAACTGAACACGTGGAGCTGGTGCATTATCGGAAATATTTTAGATAGGTTTAAAACCACGATTATCTGAACCATGCAATTGAATAACTTCTAGATAAATAAAACTCTTGAATATTTACTTTAAAAAATGATTTTATAGAAACTTGAGAAATGTAATTTCTTTTAATATGCTTGTAAACATTGAAGTGTCTTCGCTATGTTATGCTATGGAAGAACATGGCCATCCACAATTATTTATTGTGTGTACTCGTCTGCCATTTATTTCTATATATTCATATTTATTTAATGTTTATCACATTTTTAGTTAAAAATTCCAGTTGAATAATTTATCTGAATATAACATACCACAATTCTTAAATTACTATGGTAAAGTATCAAACTCCGGATAGAAATTCAATTCCGGACACACTAGTATATAAATGAATCTTTTAGAATATAAATGATATATAATAGTATAATAGTATAATAGTATAATAGTATAATAGTATATAAATGAATCTTTTATATACAAACCAATGTTGTGTGAGGTAAGCCTAACTCGTTATTATGATATATGAATTATGATATATATATTATATATATTATATATATATATTATGATATATGAATCTTTTATATACAAACAAATGTTGTGTGAGGTCGGCCTAACTCGTTATTATGATATATGAATGTTCTGCATCTGTCAATATTTTGAATAAGCCAACTTAGTTTAAAATAAATTCATTTATGTGTTAGAGCGTCCAGAATTGTAAACCTGCCCGTTATTAGATACCTTACCTTACACATTTGAATTTAATAGTTTTGTTGACATTAAAAACACTTTTGTGTTGTAAAAAATAAGTTTTTGAAAGTTTTAATTTATATAGGTTTTATTTTTCCTTTGTCGTTGGCGTCGTTGTCGTCTGCCCCTGAAAATCATTAGTGTTAAACAACTTTATTTTAAGAGTTACAGAGAACTTTCATCAACAAAAGTTGTTTGTTTTAACTTTCGACTAATATTGTCATAGATATTTTTTTTTCAAAAATTAACATTTACGAAGTTTTAACCAAAAAGCACTTAATTTTTAAAAATTTAAAGATTTTGAGCAAAAGTTTAAAGTTTTTTGTTTGAAGAGTTACAAAAGATTTGATTGAAGAAAATTTGTTTATTATGATCATCCAATCAAAATTGTCAGGAGTAATTTATTTTGAAAAACCCACCTTAAAAAAGTTATGCCAACAACAGAGTTTTTGGACTCTAAACATTTTCAAGTAAAAGTTTAAAGGTTTTTATTTGAAGTTACAAATAATTTTGTTGAACAAACGTTGTTTGTTATGACTATTTAACAAATATTGTCAAAAGTAATTATTTTTGAAAAATATATTTATGGAGTTATAGGCAAAAAACAGAATTTGTAGAAATAGGCAAATTTTTATCTAAAAATTAAAGTTTTTTATTTATTTGAAGAGTTACAGAAAATGTGATTGAAGAAAAGTTGTTTATAATAATCATCTAACCAATACCACCAGAAGTATTTTTTTAAAAATCAATGTTTACGGAGTTATAGCCAAAAAAAACTCTCATTTTAGCTCTAAATTTTTTTTAGCAAAAGTTTAAAGTTTATTGTTTGAAGAGATATAAAAAAAATGTATTGAAGAAAAGTTGTTTAGTTGTTTTTAGTTTAACTATAAATAATCTTGTTAATTATATTCATTAATAAGTTTTAGATAAACAAGAGGTTACAGTATTCACTGGTTTACATTCTGATGTGATTATTTTTAAAATAAAATTTCATGTTACTGTAACAAACTGAAATGAAAAAAATACTCCCTAACAATTATTTTTTTGTTTATATTGTGAGTTTTTGTAATAATGGTTATTATACCTTGTTTGTTTTTTTTATATACATTTGTACAAAGTAAAATAAAATACAAAGCATATTTTTTTATACAATAGCGGCAGTTTTTTTTATTTAAATACTCATAGTTTGGGAATTTATTAGTTCTCGCCAAAACTGAAATGGCGAACTGTGTAATAAATAAATTAAAGCATACTGTAATAAAACAAAATATTTTATAAATTTGATTTTATAGCTCAACTTGAAGTCGTTTTCGACCATCCTAACTTTTTTGCCATTAAAAAAAGTTGAAAAAACTTTTGATTTTGTCCATAATTTGAAATAAATTAATTCGATTGAATCGATGTAAGATTATGACTCGGATAAAATGTTGATATTTATATACTTTTATAATTATATTTCACTTTCATAAATATGATATTTCAAGCGAAAAATTTTTAATGTGAAATTACATTGTAGTTTAAGTTTGTTAATTGTACACAATGTAACAAAAGGTGCTGACCATTATTTGAAATTTAAACTCTGTTAAATGATTGGTCGATGAAATGGTAGTGACGTGTTTTGATTGGTTGTTGAATTTCTTGGACACATTAGCTAAAATCGAATATAGTATTTTTTATTCTTGGTTTTTGTCATTGTAGTGAGGCTAGTCTTTGTGGTTTGGCTTGGAGGAAGGCCTTTGTGATGTTGTGGTGATGTCTTGGATGACTAAAACCAGCCAAAAGCTGTCCTTTGCCTTTTATAATAAAGTTTTTTATTGTTTTATGTCCAATTTATTTCGAGATTTATGTCCCTAATGACTGGAGAATATTCGCACTGAGCCTCTATGTAATGTCTTTCCATTCTTTTGTTCTAAACTTTACAATTCAAATGTTTGGTAAATTTTTATAAAATTTTTAGTTTGAATATATATAAATTGTCGTCTTATTGGTATTATAATGTTTAAGTTTAATACGTTGTATAATTACTATTTAAAGATGCTTTATGAAAATTCTTACTGAAATAAGTAATTTGTAGTCCGTTATTTTTCAAACTTTTTACAATTGCCAACGTTAGGTGACTTTTGTTATGATTCTGAAATTACTGTTAATAGTTCAATAAATTGGAAAGTTTTTCAAATTCTAAAGTTTTTTTTAATTCATTGACTTTTGAAACATTCATTGAATTTAACTAAGAAAAAATACCTTTCTAATGATTCGTATGCATAGTTTTAAGAATCTTAAAAAAACCTGTGTGATATGCTCTAATTATTTTAATGAAAGCCAATATTAATAACATTGTTATAAAATATTTTTAAATTTCTAACTAATCCAGAAAAAAATATATTTGAAAAATTATTTTAAAGTTTTCGCTTACCTTATTACCTAAAACTAATTTAGATTGTAATAAATTTTGGTGCCATAAAACAATAATTTACATTTTACGTGAACAAATATTTTATGGTTTAAATAAAACCTCAAAATATTAATATGTAATTTTTGCGTAACATTTCATGTTTGTCAAATAATTTGGTTACAGGTTGTTAAACATAAACAAGTTGTTTTAGTTGGGTTAATTTTCATAATGTATATTACCCATAAACACCCCAAAGAACTGTTAACCTTCTGGTTCCTTCTCTTCATTTAGCCGAGTTATTTAGAAGGGCCATAAGCGACGATTTCCATACATAAGACACATTAGTTAAGGTTAAAGTTATGATTAAATTAAAATATGTGAACATTCTCCGTTTACGACGTGGTATATAGACCTACTAGGACGGAGATGCGACCCAAGTCATTCATTATGGTTTCTCACATTGTAAAAAAATTAAGGAACATTTTTTGGTCACAACTTGTTCGTGATTAACTTCAATGTTTTCCACCAAAATCTTTAGAAATTTTCAAGAACATTTTAACGAATTAATTTATATTTGTTTGTTAGTCTATGTTAACAAGACTCGTTTTTATTTAGATTGAATTTAATTTTTTCAGTTGGATACGAGTAGGTTCTAACTTTATTGATGGATGAACTGGAGGTGTAATAGTTGTAGGAAGAGGTTAGCTTGAGGTTGATGTTCATTCTTAATTTTATTATTTTCAACATATTTTTATAGTTCAGGCAATTATCTTCTTCATTAGAGTAATGTTTTGACGTAAACAACCATTGGGTTTCACTTCCGTTCAAAAGGAAGAAAAAACAGGTTTTGAAAAAACTAACTTTATATTGCACTATTAAATTTAGTAAAAAACATGTTGGATGGGTTTGTATTTTTCTATCAAATTTTGACAAAGTGTCTGTTTTTTTATTATCTCCCAAAATAATTATGATAGTCATGGTTATGATTTAAAATATAACAAATGATATTTTGTGTAAGGCTGCTCATCAGTTACGGAAGTTTTTATTTCCATCTACATGTCCAGTTGAGATTTTGTTAATCTATTCAATTATCAACTAAATCGTAATAATTTTGGTTTTATCATTGAAAATTAAATTAAATCATTCTATTTCTCGGTTAGTTGTTTCTTAAAATATAACAATTGATTTAATAATTAATAATTAAATTAAATTGAATTAAATTTATTCATTCTATTTCTCGGTTGTTTCTTAAAGTATAATAATTGAATCTGTTTTGAACATTAAATGCGTTTGATCATACAGTTTATAAGTCGGGATTCTAAGTCACCCACACAGTTAAAGTTTTTGTGATCCTTAAGTTTTTTGTAGTTCTTGTTTCGTTTAGAAAACTTGTTTTTAGCTCATTCAAAGAACAATTCAAACACCCAGCAACAAGTTAGAATCTTTGAATATATGAACTCGTAGATGTAAGAAACTTTGATAAAACGGGTGTCAAATAGTTTCATTTAAAAAGTTTTATTGTAGGGTGTGATTGTGTTATTTCTTAACATTTAGTGATGTAAGGCTCCACAAAGAATGCAATATGTTTCAATTGCTTTGACCAATAAACATTTTTCTATAACAGTTTAAGAAATAAAATAAGATACTTTTATAAACATTTTTCATTACGATTGGTTGAAAATTATTATAGTTTTGGTAACACGATACAGATTCACTATCAATTATATCCAAATTTCAATGAAAGAAAAACATTTTCTAACATTGAAATGTAATCTCAAAAAGCTTTTTCAAAAAATCTTCACTTTAGTGATTTGCAAAAATATTTTGATAACAATCCATCGTTAAAAGAGGGGTGAAATATCAATTACAATTTCTATAACGAGAAAAAGTCTATTTGTAGATATTAAGTTTCAACTTTCCTTCAAAAATATATATAAACAAATTCAGTCTGTTAGACTACATAAAATATCTGTGGTCTGAGACTTCCAATATAATTTAACTCTTCAAAGATCTGAAGATTATTTCTGTTTTTGGCCCATATTTCCAACATTAATTTTAGTTATTACAAAAAAATGTATTCGAAAAGCTAGCTTCAGAGTTATGTGCTCAATTTATCGATGTTGTGTTAAGGAATAGTTTTATGATTGGTATTAAATGGTTAAGGAAATGCCCAATAAAGTACATCCTTAATTCTCTTACCCCTAACAGAGACGGTGGAAAGTAAGAACAAAAGAGGGTTCGAGACCACAAATACAATGTCTTGTTGTGGGTATAAGAGTCGAGTTCACTATCTTGATCTAATCTTAGATTGCTCATCAATGATATTGGTAGTTTTCTGCAATTAAATTCAGTTCAAAATGGCAAATCTTTCTTCTAAGTCTAATTACACTCGCCAATGTTCAACATTCGTTAATATTAAGAGTTCATTTTTAATTCTAGCCACAGTTTTAAGTTATTTTGATGTTTTCATTCAATAAAGTTTAAAAGTGAATTTTTGTCTGGAAATGTCGTTGTAAAAGTTTGAAAAACAATTAAAATAAACTAAACAGTTTGAAAAAACCGTATACACTGAACACCCAGAGAGGAACAGTGAAACAGAATCTTGAATTTGTTTCCCAAAGTAATCCAGAGATAAATTCGAAGATCTATCCTGTCTTACCCTTAAAATATATCCCCTGAAAGAGAACTTTTATTGGCTGCGCTGAGAAATGTTTATATCGAGAGACTGTAAAATGAATTTTAGGAGGAGAGATGCCGGGCAAAGGGAAAGATGTTTTGGTCAATGGATCTTCAAGTTTACTCAAGTGCTTTACTTGTAATAACAACATCTTAGGAATCTTAAACAAAGATCTGTCGAAATGTTTTTGTTAAAGCTTTTATTTTTTGGAACAACAATTTCACAACAAAGTTTTTATTGTGTTTAGTTGTGTTTGCAATGCAGTCCAAGTGGTGAATAATGTAGGAGTAGGAGCTTTACGACAACTAAAGTAGAACACGTTTTACATAGCCTAAATCTATACAAGAGTATACTGACAGGGAAAAATGCTTGCATAATATTAGGCGTTCGTTATCACCTTTTGTTATATCTTTTGAACATTTATTAAAATGCTAGACTAGTATGGGAACACTACTAGTGTACACCATGCATATCGATAAATGTCCTTCAGTACATCCATGTACACAAAAAAACACGAACACAAACAAATATACAACCACACAGTACAATCATGTAAACATACACGCATCACTCACTCGCTCAATAACACGAATGATACCACACACTACATGCAGTTACAGAAAACTCGAAAATTGAAAGATCTTGTAAAGCTGAATGAATATTTGAATTTCTAAAAATATTTGAATAATTGATTAAAATGTACTTTTTAATATCCTCTCTCCATTGATTATATTTGAAAGACAGGATGCGATTTCAGCAAACATTTTCTCTAATTACACTTTCCAATGCATTAATTATCACATTTCATTAATGTTTTTTTCATTTATAAAACCGTTGAGATTTTTTTGTGAATACTTCGATCAATGTTTTTTAGACATATTTCTTACACACACGTACATACTGGTAGGTTGTGAGTTATACGCAGTCGCATAGTCCTTCGCAAACTCGCACATAAATATGCATATGCACACGCTAATATATATATATATATATATGTGTATGTATGTATGTATGTATATATGTATATATGTATGTATATATGTATGTATATATGTATGTATATATATATATATGTATGTATATATGTATGTATATATGTATGTATATATATATCAGTGTATATATGTATGTATATATATATCAGTGTATATATGTATGTATATATATATCAGTGTATATATGTATGTATGTATATATGTATGTATGTATATATGTATGTATGTATATATGTGTATGTATATATGTATGTATGTATATATGTATGTATGTATATATGTATGTATG
>JARUHE010045884.1:0-16010 GCA_031471125.1 Archaeomysis grebnitzkii | reverse complement strand
TGTATATATACGAGAGTGCTGAAAGATATCAGACCTTATGAATAAACAAATGAAGTCATCAAGGTTGCAACAACGTCAAACCATAAACTTTTTATAAAAGATTTTATGTTCAACCAAGATCAAAGTTTGTTTTATTATTTCTACTTTTTTGATTTTAAGGTAAGACTACTTAGAATGAAACGAAGAACTATTATTTCTCAACAATTTTTCCTAAGTAAATTTCTCACTCAAGTTTATTTTTGTTTAAATAATAGGTTTTTTCCAAAAAAAATTAACATGGTTTATAATTTTTACTTTATTTTGAAGGAATATATACTTAAAATAAAATTTAAAAAAATTCAATTTTGAACAACTTTCACAAGAAAACGTTTGAACAATTTATAAACTAATGAACGTGCGAGTCTGATTTGTTTCTTTTAGTTAATCTTTATTTTGATTATGAAGAATTCAGAAATCATTAAAAAAAAATTGAGAGCCTAACTTTTTTTACACATTTTTTTTCACCCGAAATTTTTCACAAAATGTATTTTGACCCCAGTTTTATTTAATAAAAGTTGATTTTGTACAACATTTATTTTCTTCTTTATTATTTTGGAAAGTCATCCCCAATGGTTATGTCCAGCTGGTAAGATATAAATATGAATATCTAATGAAGAAAATATCAAATATTAAAAATTCTTAAAAAAGTTTTATTGTAAAAAATGTAAAGAAGCAATTTCTGTTAACTTTAATTATAAATCGCCAACATTTTCTCGAAATGAAATGTCTGGATTTTCTCATGGTAACTAATGTTGTCTGTCTTTTATTGTCTTATTTCTTATATGAATTCTAAAAAATATTCCACGTAATTCAAATTGATAGAAAGTATTAAAAAAATATAAAAATGTATAATAAAGATTTTATTTAAAAACTTTCAACAAGTAATTTGCATTAAAATGTTGAAGCCTATCAAGTTGTTGCTATAAGGCTTCAGACACATTAATATTTGGTTTAAAACAGCCCTTATTTTATGGGTAGAATAATGTCGTTGGTATACTAATTGGTCAATAAATATTCATGAGAGTTGAAATCGATTTGTTCATTTCTTATCAACTAATTTCTTGATTTATTCTCGAAGAAAACCTTTCATCAATTTAATAAGTTATTGAGCCATTATAATGAACATCAGTGGAGGATACTCTTTTTCGTTTTTTAAGTGTTTCGTTTTTTGTAATTTCGTATTTTTCATGACGTCATATTAATATTTATTTTTCACACGTTATATTAATATTTATTTTTCATGACGTCATATTGACATTTATTTTTCATGACGTCATATTAATATATATTTATCATATCATTTTAAAAGCTCATTAAAACATATCTGTAGTTGTTTCCACCTTATTATTAAGCTTTTCGTCCTTATAGCTTTACTATAGAGTAACAGCCAATCAAGTTCATCTATCAGTACTAGTTTTCATACACTTTAGTCATAATGAAAACATAAACTGATGGCAAAAAGTGCTAGTTAAATAAAAAAGGAATCCATGGAGAAAAATTTATGGGGCCATAAGCCATGTGTGATTTGTCTCGAAGTACTATGTTCTAAGACACCGAGGCCTAGGAAGCTTAAATTAAGTCTGATAGCTACACATTCTCAACATATTGGCAAAGATCGTATTTTTCTTGCTCGACTGGAATTGAATATGAAGAGACAACGACTTGATGCCAGTGATTTCATTCACCAACAAAATGTTGCTATAGAGAAGACATTACTTTTAGTATTTCTTGAAATAGCACAAAAAGAACCCTAAGCCCATAGAAGAGGCGTTAATTTTGCCATGTGCTAAAACTATGGACAAACTTGTTTTGGGTGAAAAAAGTTTTGAAAAGCTGATAAAAATTGTTCTCTCAAATAATACAGTGCAACATCGAATAGCTCTTATGTGAGATGACATCAAAGACCAGATGATACAGAATGTGAAGGCAGCTGGATTTTCAGTAACTGACTTACAGTCCTGCTCACAGTTCATGTGTTTTGTTAAGCATGTTTATGGTGAGGATATGAAAGAGGAATTCTTGTTTTGTGAAACTTTCAAGCAATCTGCAAAATGCAATGCTGAAACTTTCAGAATTCCTTGAAGCAAATGGACTTCACTGGAGCAGTCTCTGTGATATATTAACATACAGGGCTCTAGCCATGTTACGTTCAAAGTCATATTTTGTTGCAAGAGTTATAGAAAATTTCCAAATTCTATCCCTCTCTACTGCATGATCCACAGGCAAGTTTTTTTTTTTAAACTTTACATTAAACTTTGAGCATTATTATAAAGGACAGTTAACTTTGTAAGAGGAAGTGCTTTCAACAAACACTTTTTCAAGACCCTCAGCCACGATATGAGTCAAATTTATGACATCCTCTTATTTCATGCTGCAGTTTGCTGGTCATCTAAAGGAGACTTACTTTAGTGTGTATTTGAGCTCAAAGAAGATACCAGCTTTCTTCGCATACTTAAGCAGTTGAGCACATTCAACCTGGCCAAAATCAAAGTCTTCATTAGTAAGATGGAGAATTAGAGAATGAAAGCTGGAATGTGAAACTTACTAATGTTAGAAAAGTGTCATATATTGTACAGGAGTATGATAAGGCCGCAAATAACTTGGCTTTTCAATACCTTAAGGCCTTAATGGAGGAATTTAAGAAGTACTTCCATGATTTCCAAGGTCAAACCTCTCATCTCGGCTAGTAATGTTCCCCTGCACTACCTCAATGAAGTTTGAACCTGAACTTTTCACAATGTATGTAATTTAGCTGTCCAATACTTACCAAATTTTCTATCTTAGGGAAGTAGTGCATGTTACCAACTAATTAATTTACGGCCGTTTGCATCAACTTATTTCTATGTATATTTGTGTCTTAAATCCAAATATTGCAATGTCCTTGGTGTGAAACATGACCTGCGGTGTGTTTTGTGTCAAATAAGCCAAGAATTATGATGCTGGTTGGTGACCTTCAACATCAACCTTTACATTGAGTTGAACTGGAGCTTGGAGAAACAAAGTTGAACATAAAAGTTCTTGTTGAGAGACGAGAAGATGTTTCCAGGAAAGCTCTTGGTTTGTATGACTATGTACAAGGATTTGGTTCAGAGCTATTAAACTTATCATAAAAAACGCTAACATTGATTTTGATTACACTTTCTTATCTAGTTTAGTTTATGGTTTTACTTATGTATGAGGTGCAATAGATCAAATTTGTAATTTTTACTTATGTATGAGGTGCAATAGATCAAATTTGTAATAGAGCAAAATAAATATAAAACTACGAACAGTTACTCTTATCACGATATATTAATTAGGAGCAGGATGAGGATCATGTATGAAAAGTGGGTAAAGATGAGAAACGGTTGGGAACCACTCATTTAAAAGTATAGTAATAATGAAAAAGATTAATTTCTTTCGTTTTATGACTTCTCGGATTTTTCTTAGAGCCATGCTTTAATCAATCAGGATAACGTTCCCATGAGGTCATTTATTGAAATATTATTCTAAGCAGATATCCCCTAACTTTTTTAACCAACAAGAAGCAACATTTTGATCGAGTTTTAATAACTTGAGGAAACAACCAAAGTGCTTGTTCAAAGTTAGTCTTATGGCTTAATTCTTATAGAGCAACGTGTATATTTTATTATGGAAATGATCTGAAGTTAAGTTTAAAAAGAAATGGCAACACCATTCCTATCAATAGAGATTATAGAAACAATCTTGAATTATAATTACGTGATATCTATCAAACAGTATTTCGGTCACTTATTTGAATGAGGTGGCTTGGCTATTACTTTCCAACATATTGTTCGGCCGTCACGAGGCAGTTGCGCGATGGCCCGCATACTATATTGGTTCAAAAGTTGGTGTTTCTTTAAAGTAAAAAATGTTTAACATGTTGGTTTAATTGCTCTACTGTTAGAGGTATGTCGAAAAAAGTTTAGCATTGAGAAAATTAATCTTTGTTTAAATATTTTCCACCAACAATTTTCTTATTTAAATAAACTTAATAAATATGCGAGGTGGAATTTAAAATTGTTGTTTTCATTATTATTTCATAAAAAATTCATCACTGACAGGTAATTGTTCAAGAATAATCATTGTCTTAGAAGAAACTAAACTTATATAATAATAAGAATAATAAACTAATAATAATAAACTAATGTTAATAAACTAATAATAATAAACTAATAATAATAAACTAATGTTAATAAACTAATAACAATAAATTAATATTAATAATAATAATAATAAACTAATAATAATAAACTAATGTTAATAAACTAATAATAATAAACTGATAATGATAATAATTAAAACTAATAACAATAAATTAATATTAATAATAATAATAATAAACTAATAATAATAAACCAATAATAATAATAAACTAATAATAATAAATTAAACTTACCCAGACAGCATGTATACACACTGGGCCGGATCCGCTCTTGTTCTCACAAATATGGCTGACCGTCGCAACCGGCAAGCGGAACAGAGCCATATTCGGCCCAGATCTATACGCCAGCTTACAGACGAAACATGTGTTCCAACTATTACTCAATTCCGGTCACCAGATCGGGCTCGACATATATTTACACAACGGGCCATATCTAGGTGGTATCCGTTTGCCGGTCTTCAGCCAAAGTGTTGCCGTGTTTGCCGTTTTACAAGTTACCTCATAAAGGCCTCAAATCTGATGCGTAATCCATTCTTCAACTGGGCCTCAAAAGAAGAAGAACAAATTATTTCATACACCAATCATATTAAGCTCGTGCAAAATCTAGGCAGATAGACTAACCCTTGACTAGTTTTTGATTCGTTGAAATAGTCAACATGACTAATTAAGGTACGTCAAATGGTAGTCACCTGAGTATTTTTTCTTAAAAGTTAGTCAAAATTGACATCATCATATTGACTAACTTGAGATAGTCTATATGACTAATATATGTTTACAGTGTACCCACATCAAGTGATATGTATACTCAGGATATGCATGTAAAGTTTTCAGCGAAGACATCCACGTTCAACTTTCCAATGTAGAAGTTTTTAGTGGAATGGAATTGACACGAAAGAGATACCATCATATAACAATAGAAATAATAACAATAAATATAATAAAACAAAAAATAGCCATAATAAAATACTAACAATAATAATAACAGTTACAGTATAGTTATAATAAATACAATAATGTAAAAACGATGATCATAGAAATTATAATTATAACTATCTTTATTATCAGTATGGTTGCTATGAACATTTTATTAACAAATAGTAGTAATGTTAAGTTATTATTGAATTATGTTTTCTGAGGACCGATTGTATTATTGAATAATGAAAAGATTCTTCGTTTTAATTTCCTTATAGTATTATTACCAAAAAAAGTACTCCTATATAAGACAAAGAAATTGTATTATAATAATTTACTCAATACAGTTGCGTTTAAATTAGTGTTGACCATTTAACGTTTGCTAATAACTAAAAAACATTAAAGTTTTTACTGAAAACAAGTTTTATTGAATTTGCCTGCAAGCACTAAGGGTTAAGATTAGCTTGCAATTTAACAATAAAAAGTTTTTTTTTCAAATTGAATTCCCCGACACAATGTTATCTTTAAACCTTTTAATCTCTGAGGGCTTGACTCGTCTCATACACCAAGAGTTGTTTTCAATACTAACTTCAATGTAGTTTAGTCCTTATGGAAATAAATTGTCAGGCATTCAAAAGTTTATCTCAATTCTTCAAAGTTCTTTTGAATGCCAAGATGATTCAAGGAAAGTAAATCTCTGAAACTTTTTGGTAAGTATTTTCTTTGTTGGAAGTTTGTTACATGAACTAGTCAATATATTTTAAAGTATATAATATATAGTATGTATTATATAGTGTATAATATAAATTATATAGTATACAGTATAATATATATCAATACAATACAAAAAAAATTATATAGCGCAAAACAAGTTTTTCATTTTTTCTATTGCGCTTCACAAATAAAAAGGAAGCAATCAGTCATCTGAATTTTACATAAAACATTTATGTTGATATCGATAGGTTAAAATTACTATAAATAATAAAAAGAGTTTCAATTTAAACTTCAAAGTTTTCCCTCAACAAATGGCTTTGTAAGTGCTTCTTAAAATGAGATATAGAAGAACTAATTTTTAATGTTTCTGGAAGTTAATTCCACATTTCAATTGCAGAAAATAAAAAAAGCTTTCTCAAAATGTAACATGCTTAATACTTGGCTGAGACAATATGAAAAAGCCCTTCCTCCAAATGTAACATGTTTAATACGTAGCTGAGACAACAAATTTTTCCAATCAACTTTAACGTTCGATTGCAATTCTTAGGGAAGAGGAGATCCTTCAAATACTGTGGTCTCAAATTATTTATGGGCTTATACGTGGTTACTGCAATTTGGTAACCAATACAGACTTTTTAAAGTCATGATCATATTTAGACTGATTTGTTATTATCCGTGATTCTCTATTCTGAAGTTATTGTAATCTATTTTCCATTTTGTGGGGTATTATAAAGCATAACATCGCACTAGTCAGTGTTTGCTTTAAAAAACTAATGGATGAGTAATTCCGAAAGGTTTTTTGGTCTATACTATAAAGACGAGGCTGACTTATCCAAGGCAATTGTAATGAAGTTTTTTTGGCAAATGGTGACTATTTGTAGACCCAGATGGATTTGTTGATCAAAGATTACATCGAGATTATGGGATTTTGTAGAAGTTTCAATCATAGGTTTATCTATCTTAACTCTTATATTGGTCCTTGTCTTCTGAGTTTGGGTTTAATTTCCTATTACAAGGATCTCAGTTTGTGTGTGATCAAAAAATGGGAAACTTTATTAGCCTGTTCTTCATCATCTGTTTAGCCTCATTGAAGGAATTACTTGAAGAGGATATAAATCTGGTGATCATCTGCAAAACCAAAAACGGAAGTTGGATGATTTTCCAGTACCTGATAAAGATAAGCAATGTACACCGGAAACATGGCTGGGCCCACGCAGCTGTCCTGTAGTATACCATGTACGATCAGATAATTATTTGATAAGAAATCGTTAGTTTTAACTAGTTGAAATCGATTACTTAAGCATGACTATATCCAATGTGAGCAGGTTTCTTTAATATTGAATACTTTTTTCAATGTTGTTAACAGCCTTGTATGATTCAATGTATCGAATGCTGACCTTAGATCTTAAGTTGTAAGTAGAGTTGAATGTTCATTCTATATATTATTAAAAATATCTGAACTTATTTTTGTTGTTAGAGTTTCGGTACTGTCATTGTTACAGTAAACAGATTTCCAATTTGATATTAAAGAGTTTTTATTCAATAGTGGAATATACCACATAAGAGCTGCCTTTTCTACCATTTTAGATATGAATGGTAGGTTGCTAGCAGTTATATATATATATATATATATATATAATTGAAATAAATTAGCTCGGTGTCCGGCTTTATGAATATTGGAAACATATGTGCGTACTTCCAACGTGTTGGGAACTTGCCAGTATTTACAGAACGGTTCAATATTTCGTTTATAGGCACTATGAAATGTTCAATGCACTGTCTTAGCAGTTGCATGGAAATTGGATCCAATGAAGATATTTTTGATGGAAAGGCCATAATGATATTTCTTACTTCGCATTGTGATAACATTTTGTATTTAGCTAATTATGATATTTAAGATATTTAAGAAGAAATTCCTCGTAATTAACCAGATCATCAAGTGATTCAGGTTGTATTATTTCATTTGTAGTTAGTATAAGTTTGTTTATTTAAGATACAAAAAACTCGGTAAATTGATTAACTGAAAGATAATTTTCTAAAGGTGGATATGGAATATTTTTATTCCCAAACGTTAACTCACTTATGAGCCTGTACGTACAATTTTTCTCTCCCTGACGGTTATTGAACAGATCTTTATAATATGATGTTCTAGCTTGTTGACAATTACTATTGTATATGGTCTTAGTTTTATAATTGTGAAGATCAGTTTCTGATTTGGTACAACACAGTAAAACAATTAAGAACCACTAAAAATATATAGGAACTAAGAACTCAAAATAATATATATTTATATTATTATATTCTTCTTTTTCCTAAAATTTCAAAGAAATATTTTTTACTCAATCCTGTGTTCAATAGTTTTACTTTTTGTTTTTAATTATAATAACAATAACTTGAACATATATGTAAGTTTATAAGGTTTCATGTAAGTCTTCTTCAATAAAATGCTTATGTTAACAATTGTTTGTTAATTTTAAAAATTATAAAATTAAAACAGAATGGATAATTTCAAATTTTTCTTTACTTTTCATTTTTGTAAATTCTTCTGAAACAAAAACAAATTTTCATCATAAATAACAAACCAGTATAATTCATTAAATAATTTTTTTTTAAAACAAGAACTTTTTATTTGTTGAATTAATTGTTTGATCAACGAAGCTTGAAAATGTAAATCATTCAGAAAAATTTGTTTAACTTTTTTTAAATGAATAAATCCATAACATCGGAAATTTTATTTCATCAAAGATTTCTTTTTCTAAAAGGGAATTGGTTTTTATTTTTATTTTATTAAAATTAAAATACTATTTTTTTCTACTTGAGAAAGCATAAACAAAAAATAGAAAACTAGGAGCAAACAAAAAGAATGATTCATTTCAATTGCTATAAGGAGTGAAATACAATAGAAAACCTTAAAAGTAACACCACAGTGTAAATCTTTACTTACACTGTCGGAACATTATGAAAATAAGTAAAGTTCCTCTGAATGAGTGGAAACAAAACCATCGCTCAGAAAATAAGATTTCTTGTCAACGAGAAAGTTCAAATTTTAAATTATTTTCTATATTGTTGCAAAGTTTTGAAACATAGAAACAAAAACATAAATTTTATGTTACATTTATAAAGTTGATTGAATAATTTCAAGCTGAATATTTAAAAAAGTTTCTTAGTTGACGATTACTTTTATTTATTGGGCTAAATTATATATTTACTGCTTAAAATAGCAATAACATCTTGCATTAATGCGATTTTTATGCTTCGACAAGAATTAATTTCTCTTCTTCATATAGTTTCTTTTTTTCTATGAGGTTTACATTAGGTTTGTATGAGGTTTGGTTTGGAACAAATGTGTTCACACCACATATGACCTTCCGGCCTGCATATGACGGCCCTTATGACCGTCATTCAATGGGACTGTCTTGTCCCTCAAGTGGCTGCAACTTGTTGATCATTTCATTCATTTCATTCATCATTTTAGGAAATTCCTCCACAAAAAATCATTTATGTTGACAAAATAATATTTTAAGTGATTTACTGTTTGTTTTATCTAAACTGGTTCTCACAATATTAAACCAAACATATACCAACTAGCTTTTTATAAAAATATTTTAAAATTAAGCTAAGGCTTCATTTTTTATTTCTTTCTTTCTGAATTGCTTCAATTTTAAACAGTTTTTACAAAATTCAAGTTTATTAAAAAATAGATTCATTCTACAGTTACCGACCATTTTGTATTTCCAGACCCCTAAGACCAATTATAATGAATTATAATCCAACTATATAGCGTTAAGCTTAGGGAGTCGGCATTTATAGTTCATGGTCTACATAGGGTTTAGCTCCTCCCTCCCATCTGCCATATAGCTTAGACCTATCACAAATTTTCATCAACCGTTTAAACTTCCAAAAAAGCTGTGTTACTCATTCGAAATCAGGTTTCAAGCCTCCCTTACAGAGCAATTTACCACTACCTTTATACCACTTTTGAGGAGTAGTTATGCGGACCAAGATTGCGTATATTTTATTTATTTATCAACCAATTTGTTTTTATAACTTTTATTATACGTAAAAGCTCATATTCTGTAGTATGAAACAATTAAATAAGAAACAAAAAAGTTAGAATAGTGTAAAAGAAAACATCGCGCATACATCACATTGATAGCAACGGAAATATACGACCTACTAAATGTTTAAATTACTTTTCTATATTTTTACATGGCTTTGCTTATATATCAATTGTTTGTAATAACTAAAATAAAAAGGCTATTAACATAATAAAGTTATAATGATAAAATTATTAATAATAATGATAATAATAATAGTAATAGCAATAATAATGTAATTACTAATGTTATTATATCTATTATGTCAGTAATGCTTGTTTAGAACTAGTAATTTTAATTTATTTATTACGTTGCTCATTTTATAAGAATATATTATTCTTAGATACTTTTCAAAATATGGATAATAATAAAGGCTGATGATGTATATTTTAAGCTGACAACATGCAAACGTATTGTTATCACTATATGTTTCTCACATCTCTATAAAATAACCTTCTTTAGATGAATTATTAAACATTTGTTTAAAAATTATATTTTTTTTAAAAGACATACACAAGCATAAGAGATAGTATTTTTTACAAATTGCTTTATTTCTTAGCCGAATAATTAATTCCTGGTTAATCATTACAACACATTAGTTTCTCAAGAAATAGTTATCATGTGAAAAAATTCGTTACAGTAGAAACATAATAAAAAATACTGTTACTGCTTACCAACATAAATAAAATACTTTTAATGAAAACAGAGGTTATCATATACTCTATTATGAATGATTAACAATTATAAGCAAAATTAAAGCAAACATAAAAGATTCATATTGGTCAATAATGGTGTTGCTAGCATATGAAAGACAGTAAATATTAATTGAACGTAAAATATTGTTTTCCTCATGTTAGTTAATATAGAAAATGTTTAAGATGAAAAACATTGAATTTTCCAAGCATCACAAAAGCAATTTATATTAGAATCAATTAAATTATTTGAAATGTGCAAAACAAAACCGGAAAATTTTAAATTAAAAAAATAAACATAGAGGAACAAAAAAAGTAAATACTAAACAATATGTAACATATTCCTTCAAAACAACAAAATGGAATAAAACAGCGGAGCAATAAAAAAACCTTATATTAAATAAAGATTAATCTGGGATATGTATTTTCAAAGTGTTAGTGATCTCAAGGAGGCATTTTTGTATTACACAAAAGATAATTTTGTAAAGTACAACAACTCTTCTTCTTCAGTGTAGTCCCATGTTTACATGTGGTCTCTGTTTCTCACTGGTCTCTTCCACTTTGTCATGTCTCTCTCACAATCCTCACGTAAGCATTTTCTAGCAGATATTATCTTAACTTATCTTTCCATATAGGCTTAGGCATTCCTATTTTTCTATGACGTTCCACTTCCATGTCCACTAATTTTCTGGCTACATTATTTTCTTCATCCCTTCTCATTACATGGCCATACCAGATTAATTTTCTTTCTTACATCTTCTTACTTACCTCTTTAACTTTCACTGTGCCCCTCAAGTATTAAATCCCTATTATACTCTATCTTGTTACATCGCACATCCATTTCAACAGTCTCATTTCTGCTACATAAATCTTCTTCTCTTGTGTTTTCATTACTGCGCATGTTTCACTTTCAAACAACAATAGACTGTGAAAAACAGACAGATTGATACTAAAGTATTGTTAGGAAATTTGCTATGTGATATCAAAACGTGACTAAAAAGTTTTCATAATTAGTAGGAACCTCCCTTTTGTAATCTTTCTAATAAGAAAATACTCATAGTATTTAAGTTAGCATGTCATTTTCTAGGTAAAATTTTAGACTAGAAAAGTACAACTTCCTTTGGCCAACAATTACATATGTTTTTCATGTATTCTTCACAAACCAATTATTCACCCATACGGAGTGTTTACTGCAGTATAACAGCAAAAAGTAAGGGAGCCACAAGAGCAGTTTTCTTTAAAAAAAATCGAAATAATCATTTTGTCGCTCTTTTTTATTTGATAGCATAGTCTTCAACGGGGAAACTACATCTGGATGAAAGATAAAACAAATGAAATATATGTCATTGCTACAGTAGAATCTGTCAACACATCAGCTTATAGGTAAAGTGTGTTATTCTTTATTATGCCAATGAGAATAATGAAAAGTAATTAATTTTGGGCACTTTTTGGGGTTGGAGAAAAACAAGAAATTGTCATTTTAGGCACTTCCAATGATTTTGTGAGAATCAAGTTGAAAACAGTTATGTTGGGCACTATTCAATGATTTTGTAAGAAGCAAGTTGAAAAATGGTAATTTTGGGCATTTTACAGTAGTTTTGTAAGAAACAAGCTGCAAACGTTGAGTTTGGACACTTTTCGATTGTTTTGTAAGAGACAAGTTGAAAAGCGGTCATTTTGGGCACTTTTTGATGGTTTAGTGAGAAAAAAGTTGAAAAACGATAGTTTTATACACTTTTCGGTAGTGTAAAAAAACAAGTTGAAAACGATCTTTTTGGGCACTTGTCGGTGATTTTGTGAGAAAGAAGTTGAAAACGATACATGAGAAGCATATGCATCATAATTAAGACTGTTAAACACTAGAATACATTTTTAGACAAGATAAAAAGTATAGGTTCTATATTGTATTGTTCCAAATCTTCATGAAGATCATATTCCCTAAATGTAAATACAGCCTGTATATAATTAATAATCTACTAATTGCGTTACTAATAATCACAAATTGAAATACAATTTAGTGATGAAAATGTGATAGTCTCCATATTAAATTATTAATGATATAGCATGGCAAGCTGTATGGAGATACTAGTGTCATGAGCATACCTGCTCTTGATAAGATTATAACTAAATTATTACTGAACATAGTTAATAGTATATGAAATGATAGCAAATAACCTACATAACTCACTATTTTGTCGAAGCTACATAACTCACTCTTTTGTCGAAGCTACATAACTCACTATTTTATTAAAGCTTCTGCTACACCATCATCGGATCTTTCCTTGAAATTTTATTTAATGGATGCATTCGTTTATGAAGTTTCATCTATTAAGTTTAATTATTAGCTTTTATTTCCTTTGGTTTTGTACTGTTGAATTGATACGTGTTTTTGAAGTTTAATAGTCTCGTTTGTAAAAGTTGTTTTTTATAAAAGCTACGTATACTATTTGAAAAAATCAATACAATGTAGAAACCATTAAACATACTGTTTAGATATAACACATCTTTTATGTTAGAAATTAAACTTACTTGCTGTTATTTACATTAGAATAATAAGTTACCTTGGTTTTAAATAATTAAATGATATAAACTTTAAAAGTGTAATAATAATACTAGTAGTAATAGTATTAACAATAATAAAAACTTTAAAAACAATAATATTGGTAATATTGATACTATTGATTATTATACTAATACTGATAATACTTATAGCAATAATAAAAATATTAATTATAAAATGATGTTATTGTAAATGTTGCTTTTATTCTACTTATTATTTAAACAGTATGATTGATAACTGAAAAAATCTAAGGTAGAGAGCCATAATAAATAAAAACAATTTAATCAATTTTTACTTTACGTTAACATTATTTCAGTGTTCTTTATTATTATTATTATAGATAGGTTTTCATAAATTTATATTGAACAAGTATGTTTATTGTTATATTGGAAAGGTCTTCATAAATTTATATTGAACAAGTATTATTATTATTATCATAGATATAACTTCATCAATTTATATTGAACAGGTATACTTATTATTATTATATATAGGTCTTCATACATTTATACTGAACAGGTATAATTATTATTATTATAGATAAGTCTTCATACATTTATATTGAACTGGTATTATTATTAATATTATAGATAAGTCTTCATAAATTTATATTGAACAGGTATTATTATTATTATTATTATAGATAGGTTTTCATACATTTATATTGAACAGGTATGTTTATTATTATATTAGATAGGTCTTAATAAATTTATATTAGGCATGTATGTTTATTATTATATTAGATATGTCTTCATAAATTGATGTTGGACAGATATAGTTATTATTATTATTTTAGGTAGGTCTTCATAAATTTATATTGAACAGGTATTATTATTATTATTATAGATAGGTCTCCCTAAATTTATATTGAACAGGTAAACTTATTATTATTATAGACAGGTTTTCCTAAATTTATATTGAAAAGATATAGTTGTTATTATTTTAGGTAGGTCTTCATAAATTTATATTGGGCAGGTATTATTATTATTGTATTAGATAACTCTTCATAAATTTATATTGAACAGATATAGTTATTATTATTATTTTAGGTAGGTCTTCATAAATTTATATTGAACATGTATGTTTATTATTATATTAGATAGGTCTCCCTAAATTTATATTGAACAGAAAAAATTATTATTGTTATAGATAGGCCTTCATAAATTTATATTGAACAGGTATGTTTATGCTGATATTAGAATTGCCTTCTCAATCTTATATTGACCAGGTATATTTGTTAATATATATGAATGGCCGCCTTATATTTATACTGAACCGATTTAAATATTATTATAATAGATAGGTCATCATAAATTTACATTGAACAGGTATGTGTATGCTGATATTAGAAAGGCATTCTCAAAGTTATATTGAGCAGGTATGTTTATCAACATTATAGATAGGTCTTCATAAAATAATATTGAACAAGTATAACTATTATTTTAATATACCGTATATAACTTCCTAAGTTTGTATTGAACAGGTACAATTATTATTTTTATAGATAGGTTTTCATAAATTCATATTGAACAGGTATATTTATTACTATGATAGGTAGGTCTTCATAAATCTACATTGAAGAAGTATGTTTACTATTATAATAGGTACGTCTTCATAAATAATTTTGAACAGGTATAATTGTTTGTATTATAGATAGGTCTTCATAAATGGATATTGAACGGGTATTTTTATGCTAATTTTAGAAAGGCCTTTTCAATCTTATAATGAATAGGTTTGTTTGTTGTTATACTGTATATGACAGGCCTCCTTATTTTTATACTGAACAGATATAACTATTATTATAATAGATAGATCTACACAAATTTATATTGAACAGGTATAATTATCATTATTATAGATAGATCTTCATAAGTTTATATTGAACAGGTATGTTTATGTTGATATTAGAATGCCCTTCTCAATTTTATTATATTTCAGCAACGCAACAAGGTCCTATATTCTATGACCTGATAAATATTTGAACGACCCACATGGTTTACGAAATGACTTAAGCAAATTGTTGAACTTAGTATTTTTAAAAAAGAATAAAAAAATGTCAGCCATGATAATGCACAATTATCCATATAAATATAGTGGTATTCAGCAAAATTATATAGTGTATAGATTTTATTGTAAGACAGAAGGATGTTCAATTCTCAGCAATACACCAGAATATCATGTTATTCTGTGGTAATATCTATATATCGGTAAGACGAGTACCACATTACCTGTAAGAATAACCATGCATTTACAAGAAGATACTATGAAAGATCATTTTATTAAAGTTCACTTTTTATTTTTAAAGAAGAACGAAGAAAGATAATTATCGATAATACAAAAACTATATCAAAGTGCCAAACAGCTAGGCACTTTCAAACAACGGAAGCAATGTTTTTAAGGAACACCAACTAAACATCGATGTACAAAATATAAGATTTTGTGGTATATTAATTTCATTGTAGAAATTTTACTTTTGTTTATTTATATACATCAGAAAACGTAATAATGTAATTGTTCTTGTGACCGACAATGGTAAATCTAGTTAAACAAGTTGGAAAATATATTTTTAAACCTTTGTTCAAAAACGTTGCTTCACAAAACTTGGAACGGGCAAAATAAAGTTAATAAATTGTAAATATGCAATCATATTCAACACATGTTTAAATATATATACAGTTTATACAATTGTATATACTTATCTATATGTATAATTTACTATATATATATATACACACAAGTATATACAATTGTATATACTTATCTATATGTATAATTTATTATATATATATATACAATTGTATATACTTATCTATATGTATAATTTATTATAT
>JARUHE010045773.1:0-16012 GCA_031471125.1 Archaeomysis grebnitzkii | reverse complement strand
TTAAAGATGAGTTTAAATAGTCTGCCGAAGCCAAAGCTTCGGCAAAAACTGACCCTGGATTCGGCTTCGGCCGAAGCTAAAGTGCCGAAGCTTCGGTACACCCCTAATATATAGTGTGTGTGTGTGTGTGTGTGGTTAATACTGCGACGTTTATAGTTAAAAGTGGGTAGGGAACCGTGGTAGAAGATTACTGAAGTTGTATTATGTTAATGATTATTTTCTCTCCATCAATTGGTTAAATTTAACTGAAGGTATATAATTGTTCTGGAAAAAAATTGGCTGTAATTATTTATTTTTGTAAAGCTTTTATATTTACATTTGCAAATTTAATTTGATTGATATTGATTAAATTAAGCCATTGAAACTTTATGTAAATATTCCTTTTGTTTGAATAAATAAATTTTGTTTTATAATATGATCATATAACAATTATGATGATTATAATTATTGTTATTACTATTATTATTATTATTATTATCATGATCATATAATAATTATGATTATAATTATTATAGGCTCTTGTAATGTGCAAGAATAAATAAAGTCTAAGTCTATTATTATTATTTTTATTACTAGTATTATTATTATTATCATGATCATACAATTGTTATGATTATAGTTTTTATTGTTATTACTAATATTATTATCATTTTGATAAAGAACCAATGTAGCTAAAACCAATTCGGGTTTGCCTCCGTGATCATTTAATGTTTTAGTTGCTTCCAACAACACGACAAAACCAATGAGTCATGCAATGCACGAAATTGTTTTAATCGTGGATGCGACTTCCATTAATTTCTATTAAATTATTTTTCTGGCATTGTGAAAAAACAATTAAAAATTAATAAATGACGCCTTGTTTTTGTTGGTTTAATGACGGGTGGTGTTCCTTATGCTGGTCGATGGTTTGTATAATTTTGCATGAATGGTATTACCCAAACAAGATATGGATCCACAACAGCACAAGTGAAGCAACCCACATTCAATTTACATAGAGCTTGCCTTACTTGTGATATGGATCGCCAATGCACAAGTGAGGCAAACCACATTCAATTTACATAGAGCTTACCTCACTTGTGCTATTATAAGGATCGACAACAGCACAAGTGAAGCAACTTGCATTCAATTTACATAGAGCTTACCTGACTTGTTCTATTACATGGATCGACAACAGTACAGGTGAAGCAATCCACATTCAATTTACATAGAGCATGCTTCATTTATGCTATCGATCCATATAAATATAAGTACATCACTTGAGTTAGTTTCCTTAAATAGTTTGCATTTGTCATGTTTCACTACTTTCTTCCATGTGACATTCGTGGTGGATTAAAAATCTCCAAATTGAGGATTTAACCCAACATCGCATTTAATAGCGAATTCGCTGTACACGACGATGTTTATTTTCAATTATAATTTTAATACATTTTATTTCTTCATTAAAATAATTATTTCTTCATTAAAATAATTATTTCTTTATTAAAATAATTATTTCTTTATTAAAATAATTATTATTTCTTTATTAGAATAATTATTATATCTTTATTAAAATTATTATTTCTTTAATATAATAATTGTTATATCTTTATTAAAATAATTATCATTTCTTTATTAGAATAATTATTATTTCTTCAATAGAATAATTATTATATCTTTTAGAGTAATTATTATTTTTTTGTTAGAATAATTATTATATCTTTATTAGAATAATTATTATTTTGTTGATGCGTTTAAGTAATCATTAACTGAACATTTTATTGTAATTATAGATAATTTCTTAAGTAATTTCATGCTTGTATCTGCGGTGAATATTTTAACTTGGGGAATATATCTGAAGGTCTTTCAAGTTGTCTTTTGCTGCAGCTGATGATTTCATTTTTTTTAATTTGTGCGAACTCCTGAAGATTTCTACCTATAAAATACAGATGATTTTCAACATTAGTTTAATGTGCTTTAGTATTCATTATGTAATGCATTACACTGTGTATTGAAACAATATAATTGTAAAAAGAATATTTATCAAACCATATTATAAATGTACCTGAAATACTTTATTAATATATTTCATTGAGTTCCATGTTTGTTATCTAGACTATGCCCATATAGAAACTGTTCTTTCAATTAATAAATAAATAAAATGGAATGCATTTTCCTAATTCCGATTATTTCTCTCCAAAAATAGCAGTATTCTTCCAGCTGAAGTAAGCATCTTATGATTATTAATCAGGTTTAATTGGTCTCGGTTTAGTTAACTAATTTGAGATTTTTCCAAAAATAAATCCTAAAAGGCACTCAACAGAGCTACTTCAAAATTAATGGTCAATACACCAGCTCTTGCAAAGTTAAGAACAATGTCCTAACTTGGTCTTTTTTGAATTTTCCAAAAATGTTTTCTTATTTTTTGAGCCAGTAGAGCGAAGTAAAGATTTATAAGCTACTTCTCTGGAGTAGTCGTCGTCGTTGGCATCGTCTAACATGGCAAATAATATTCAAGTAATGTTAGTGTTTAGAGAGTTCTGTCCAAAAGATAGAAATTGTGACCTATGTTTTGAATCTCAAAGTTTAAAGTTTATAATTTGAAGAGTTCCAGACAATTTTATTAAACGAAAGTAGTTTATGACTGTCTAGTCTAGTTAACTTTTTTCTCAAATTAAAAAATTCTTCAACATTTTACCAAATAATGTTTGCTTGCTTCCCGCAAGGTGGCCGATCATCTAATTGTGTTGTTTATTAGGATGGCAAGACCACAAAGAGCGACGAAGGTGGAGCATCCAAACTTCCTCTCAGTGTTATGCCGTTTTATTAAATAATTGTCGAGCGTCGGCTCAGCTCTACTAAAGTGTTATTATTCCGCCGTCGCCGTCGTCGGTGTAGTTATTGTATCCAAAATGTTCAAGTAAACCATTCAGGTGTTTTGTTTGTTGTCATTTACATCTCAAATAAACAGTTATGAGGTATACATTAAAAGTTCCCAAGTAGCATTTTTGGAAAAAACTTATAATTATTGAGAAATAAAGAGTTTTATGCAGTTTTTTGTGGAGTTCGCAATTTTTTCCTTATTCAAGTGAAACATTCAAGTTTTTTGTTTGTTGACCTGCAGTTATCATTTATCTCAAATGAATAGTTATTAAGTTTACATTAAATGTTAGCCATTTTTTCATATTTAAATAAACATGTTTTTCGTACACGCGAGACATTGGTGACCGCGGTCCCCTGGTTTCTTAGTTAATCAAACAAGTTGTTATATAATTGTTAAATCGACTAAAAAAATGCTTAACTTCATTAATCAATCCGGCACAAATTAGGTATCGGTTAACAAGTGTGGTTTCGTACATCCGGGAATGTTGTCTTGGATGAAGTTATCCTCATTTGCATTATAAAGAAATGTTCTTTTCGTGCTTTCAATGCATTCAAGAGAGAGAAAGAAAGAGAAATAAATGGGTGTGCGTTTAAACCGGATTTTTTCGAGCATGCGTAGCCAGGTTCCACAAAGTAGCCTTACATACAACAAATGTGTTTCGGCACAGGGTTAATTATTATTTTTAATTAAGAATGTTTATTTATGTTTGCTTAAAGTAGATATTATGGATACCACGTTTTGTGCAGAAAGTTTAATGGGAGTTTTCAAAATGTCTTATTGGTTGTGGTGAAAGGAAAGGTATTTTAATTTCAAGATTAAAAGTTTTCACTGTCTGCCATTTACAACGTCGCCGTTGATAATCCTATAGTGTGCTACTCCACTAATTATTATTAACATTTTAATTCCGTAATATTTATTTTCACAGTTAAAATAGTTTGAAGATAGTACGAAAAACAATTTTTATTTGTGTCTAATCTTATTTATGATTATTTACTTTGAATATATTCTAAACCGGTTACTTTTTTGAGGAATTCTACATTATTTAAAAAATATATGTTCAATTCTCCCTTGCAGACATATCAAGTGTAAAGAAAAATAACAAATAAATAACCATTAAAAATAGATGTTACCTCTTTGTGTTAATTCATCAAATACACTTCAAGAGGAAATAAATATTTCGTAATTTTAAATTTTAAATTTAGTAATTCATAATTTCATTTATTAAAAATGTCCTTTGAAGAAGTTAAAGTTCTTTGAAACTTTTACAGATTGTATTTAACGTATGTTCAATAATTTAATTTCTTACTGCAAATTGGGACCTCAAAAGAAAGGTAGTTTTCAACACTACCTTCAATACATTTTAGTCATTTTATATTCCTTGACCTATCTAGCTTGATGCAAAAATGGTGCAACTGAATGCTCTGCAATAATAAAGTATATTTCATACCTGACAAAAAAATATTTTCACAATTGGGGGAAAAACTGCGAATGTAGAATGCGTAACAAAATGTGAAAGGCTTTTCAATGTTACTTAAACCCAACGCATGACTAACTAAATAGTAAATCCCGTTCAAATTAGTATTGAAACAACCCTTAATCTTACAACCCGATTTCCTCCCTATAGCAAGTAAGAGTTCGTCTGACTACTAGCACAAGGACTAAAATACATTGAAATAGCCATATATATTATAGACGAGTTCGTCCCAATATATAATTAATGGTTAACCATGGAGAGGCATACCTCTCCACCACTTTACGGGTTGCGGCGGAATGCAAGACGACTCGTTGACCCCCACTTAACCAGGGGCGGTCGAAAGTTTCCGATTTATGGGTATCGTTTTGGTGCTAGTTTGATTTTTTCTCTTGCTCGTTAATGTTGATATAAGGACAATAATACATTGGAAATATATTTTTATTGCATTGATGCATTAAAGCAACATTGAGAAAAATGATAGTAATTTTCACGTTTTGGTCTCGACTTTTCTGGCCGCACTGCTGTTTGGTTCGAAATTTTTTGAGTGCCATCTGTTTGAGAATGTATGATAAAATTTTAATTATTATATTATTATTATTTGTTGCTAAAGTTGTATTAGCAACGATATTATTAGTCATTGTATAGCATGATAATAGTAATCAGATTATACAATTTATTGATTGCGATACTATTTCTGTAAAACCGCATTATAGTGACTAGTTCTAAAAATAATGTGGATTTTGATGTTTCTTTTGCTAGTAAGCGGAAGGCGAAGTTAAGATCTTGGTGTTGCTTAACTGGCGTCGTTGGGTCAATTTTTGTTAAAGTTTACATAAATTTTATCACGCAAACTGTTTGTTAATTATCAGCTGATAAGTAATTGCATAGATAACAATATTTATTGTTATATATATATATATATAGTTATATATTGTTATATATATATATATATTGTTATATATATATATATATTGTTATATATATTGTTATATATTGTTATATATTGTTATGTTAATTGTAAAGATTCTTCCACAAAACAAACTGAAATTGTTCAATTGCACAAAAAAGATGTAATAACTATTTCGGTCACGTTTTTGTATAATTAACAAAATTACAAATTCTCAAAGTTATCAAAATATTCCTGCCTATTACGAGCTCATACCTTTCACGTTGTGTATCGTCCATACCTGACTCATAGCTATGCCATTTAATTTTGACTATTTTTCTTCAAGTTGTTTATTTATATCTCACGTTACATATGTTGTGTTGCAGAAACTTCATATACTATTGTATTGAATGTCGCCATTACTATATTACTATCACTGAGTTTATTATCATCGTGAGGTAAATGTATCTTCTTAATGTTGCAATGTTCAATAAACGAATTTAACTTATTTATGTAATGTATTTAAAACAGTTTTAGTGTAATTCAAACATGAGTGTGGTCATGCTCTAATTATTTGCTATTAATAATATAAAAATTAAATTCTTGAATTGCTTAGCTCTTAAGATTTAAATATAGTATTTAGTAGACATTTATTTCGACTTGTATCATTGTTTTTATATTTTTTGCATAACTTTATAGTCGATCTATGCATACGTACCATCGGTGGCAAAAGTATCTGAGATTTTTCAAATAGAAAAATAAGAATAATGAAGTTATAAACTCTTATTTTATGTTGTACATTTCATACTATGGTAATATACCATTGATTTTCACAATATGGAATTTACAACAAAAAATAATAATTAATAACTTCATTATTCTCATTTCTCGATTTGAAAAAGTCAGATACTAGTGCAACAGATGGTACATACATACATAATGTTTGGCACCAATTAATATGCTTTTGGTAATTCTGTTAAATATATCAAAATTTTGTTTTTGAAAATTATTTTTTTAAATAATTATATTTAACATTTTGACTGAATTTGATTAAATCGTAAGCAAAGAGAAAAAATGCGTTATATTGCCACCCATTTTTGTTGTTGTGGTTAGTGGTTTTTGTAGACGTTGGCCAATATAAATTGCACGGAGGTGTTTTTATCACTCATTTTCATAACTTTATTCTAATTTAAGATTTAAATGTTATTCTATCATTTCAAGAAAAATATTGCCAACTAAATTATATATAAATAAGTACGAGTAAATGCTACGCATCAAAAGCTGTGTTTGTATATTCAAAAAGTTTCCAAATTTGTATAATGTTTGAAAATAATGCTAAATGTTAACATTTCTTTCGTTTATTTCCAATAAAATTCTTTCTAAACCTTCGAATAAAAATCTTGCTTTACACCCAAATTTCTGTTATTTTGAAAAAATAAAAAAAATTGGTAAAAAACGTCCTTAGAATCTCTTGTTCTTTCATTTGTTTTAAATGAACATTCAAATACAAATCTTTGTTAACCATGAATTTATTAACCTTTTATAAAATGTATATTTCAATAAGTAAATACAGATTTCACAGACAAAATAATCCTTAGCGACACCAGTGTAGAATGTTATGTTCTTTTTCATTTAAGCAAACTTTTCTGTAAAACATTTTTTTTATTATTTTGAAAAAATAACCAAATTTAGGTAGTCCATAAATCATCAACCGTCCCAACAACACCAACAACAATAATCAGAGGTCAGTTATTGAAGCTAGTTTTTCAACCATAGCTTAATAATATTAAAAAAAATAACAAAATGGCATAGCTTTTAACTATCAAATATAAATAGTAATTATATACATCTTGTTCTATCAGTTTAAGAAAATTCTCACAACTAAATAATAGATAAATCATATTGAAAGTTTGTGTTTAAATTATAAATATTAAGTATACTATATATGTATATATATATATTAATGTGTATATGTATATATTAGTATATGTATATATATGTATATGTATATATGTACATACTCAGTATCAGTGTTTTTTTTCTGTTCGGTTGGGAAAGGTGTATCGTTGGTTATTTTTAATTTTGAAACATTACAAATACGCAAATTTCTTTTTGATTTATGTAATGCTTATTGACTAATTTAAACACGTTTATTGCTATGAATTTTATTTTTAATTATGATGTGATAGAACATTGATTAAACAAATAATTGTTTTGACTCGCAGCACGTGACGTGAATGTCAGATCATGAAGACGTTGTTTATGTCTCACAATGAAGAAGATCAACGGTTTCTCGACTCTGAGGGCTTTTGGTGCCACACACTGGAGTTCGATCACCATTTATAATCTTTTTTATTTATTAATTTATTATAAACAAATATTCTTTATTTTCTTCACGTGAACTGAACAAATAATAAAATGATATAATTGTTTAACCTAACTGCCATACGAAATCCTTGAGCCAAATACTATACTTGCTTGCTCAAGGACTTACAAATTCTCAAGAGCCTCACCCATTATTGTCATAAGGATTAAAATACATCAAAATAGTATGGAAAATAATCCTTATTGCCATGTCGACGAAAATACATTGAAATAGTATTGAAAACCATCCTTATTGTTACAATAACGAAAATTAATTAACTTACTATTGAAAATTGCAACCAATGCATGCACTGATATGTTATAGTGAAGAACAATGCAAGAAAGGTCAAGGTCAGAAGTTGGAATCTTTGTTCACATGTGATGTCACTCGTGCTAATATCGTGCAATTTGAAGCAATTAAGTATTACACCAATTAAAAATAGCTTTACTATTGTATGGATATTTTACAATTATTTTAGGGCAGTTTGGTTTTATGGAAGAAGTTGATAAAGTATTTTCATATACGATTAATATGAATAATAATAATTCGAACCTTTTAAATAACGATCCAATAATCTTTCAAGAGACTATGCACCGCTTTATTTTGGTGTGGAATCTAAACATTAGAAAAATATGTGTGAAGATAAAGCAAGATGTTTCATTATACCAATTTGTGTTTCATTTATTCGATGGTTTAACCTTAACATGTTAACATCTGAAAACTATTAAAAAATAATGACTGCAATGCATTCAAATTATTATTGTTTGGCTGTTTTCTTCCTTTCGGTATTACAGGAAATTAGTTGCTTTCATTGATTCGTAGTTGGGTTTTTGTAACCATAGTAGACACAAGTTTTAGTATGTTTTTCCTCGAAATTTATCATTTTATTTTGAATTTTTTTATAGCATTTTAAAAATGTTATTAATGTGGTGAAATGGTTTTATGTTTCATCCAATAAAGATTGGTGTGACAATTATCACATGAATATTTGTTCCAAATATGAAAAGTTCTTGAACTGTTGCTTTGTTTTCCTATCATAAGTCTCTTTAGAGAATTTTACTTGATTAAAACAATGAAACTAATTGCAACAGCTGCTTTTCAACTGATTTTTTTAGTTCTCCCAATTTCTTTTATTGTTTATCTTCAGATTCTAAATAAAATTCGTGTAACTAACCAACCCTTTAAGTGATTGGAAATTACACTGCCAACAATTCTAGTTTTTGACTTTTTTTACATACTTTTTTGAATTTTTGCTCATTTAACATATTTCAGTCTGCCAGATTCTAGTACGTAGTGGTTTAAAAACTCATTAACTGATTTTCATTAATTTACAATACAACAATACGGCAAGAGAGCCTTCAGAAAATTTCGGTGAACATTTTTACTTAAAATAGTTATTAAAATAAATACTACTGCACTTGTTTTAATTATTCACAATAATACTGATATCCATTTTAAAAAGGTCTATACTTTTGTTATTTATTTAACAAGATGTAGCTTACTTGAAATTTTATAAATTTGGAGATCAGCGGATAGAATGAAATTTTCGGAGAACGAAAATCAATGCCCCTTTTGTCCCACTGCATTACAGTACAAAACTAGTTCGTTCATCATTAGTGCTAATATCCTAATATAAATGTGAACGACATGTTAAACTTTCATCAGCTGTTCACGTAACCCCTCTTCAAACAATATGAAAAACGATTCCAGCGTTATCAGTTGATGATAACATTTGAAAACTAAAATCTGGACAACCAGCACATACAAATGTACAATTTCTCCGTGTTATAGTATACAAATTAAACAAAGGTGTTAGAATTTAGTTTTTTAGTTTTATTTCTGATCGATTATTTTCAATATAGAGAGGTCTTTTTAAATTGCGTTTCCAGTCTTGCCACCTACGCAGTTCTCCCCTTCATATGTTACGCATGACATCGAACGCTGCAACATATGGCTGGAGAAAGCTCAGTTAATGGGCTCTTTAAAAACTTAATTCGTCTTCGTTTTCTTTTGATTCGAGTAAATAAATCGTTATTTTGCTGCACTGCTATGATGCAAGTTGTTGGTTAGAGTTACACATTTAACAAAGAATTAAGATTAAATGTTCAAGACTTTGCAGTCTATAAATATGTTTTACGTTCTTTTAAGCGTGGTTGTATACAACATATATAGTGAACTGATTTGTGAAAAACAATATGTTGTAATTGGATATTTTTTAAGATTCATTAAATTAATTTGTGACAAATTAACTTATTTCGTTCCCTCATTTAATTCTTTAATTTCATATTCACAACTGTTGCATTATGTCTTCTAAATGTATAATAATATTTTTAAAAGGTTTGAACCGAATGTTCTGTTTCCATATTATTTTATAATGTTGTTCTATTATAGGAGTTATACCAAGTCTTTGTTGTACACTGCTTGTTATAGCTGATCGTTCGTTATACAATGATTGTTATAGCTGATCGTTCGTTATGCAATGCGTGTTATAGCTGATCTTTCGTTATGCAATGCGTGTTATAGCTGATCTTTCGTTATGCAATGCGTGTTATAGCTAATCGTTCGTTATACAAAGGTTGTTATATCTGATCGTTTGTTATACAATGGTCGTTGTATCTGATCGTTCGTTATACAAAGGTTGTTAATGAATAAGAGTTCATAAATAAGGAAATTGATAATAAAAAGAAATATTAAAGAACAAATCGTTTGGGAGATTGCCAAAAAAGTGGAGGCAAACGTTGCCAGATTATTTCTAATTACAATAAAATCATTCACTTTTGTTCTGTTTATTTTACATCACTAACAAGGATAAAAGTTTGTTGTTTGTTTGTTTGTTTATACTAAAAACAATATTACTGATTCAATGCAATAGTTCTGCTTGTAGGTTATTCAGTTATCCCGACAACTATATGCCAATAGGTAGACTAGTTGATATATAATTTTTGGCCAGTAGTATGGGTTCTCAATTTGGTATTTATTATGGTTAAAATCTCAAGTATTATTTGTCCACTTGATAATGAACCAAATGCCACTAACATTCGTTGTCCTCCAATGAGAGATGTTCACTTGATTATTTGAGATTGTATTTTCATACTATTGAATGGTATATGAAGCTTTGCTTGTTTCTTTCTTCTGTAGATTTGTTTGCAATGCTTTGAAACGCCCACACCTGCCAGCATCAGGTTTTAATCACTTCATCGCATTTTCAATGGTGTTTGAAGAACATTTTTCTTCACTTTAACAATAATAAAAAGCATGGATAATTATCCTTTGTAGTGGCACTTCAGGCAGTGTTTGTACGGTTCTGTAAATGCTGCAAACTTCTCGACTCCCAGCAATATTTTAGACCTAGTGCCTTACATTTTTCTTAATTTCTCTTTTAATTATTTTCCTGTCGTGTTATGCTCGTTTTTCCCTTAGTTTGTCACAGTAGGTCTTCTGCGGTATATTTTTTAATAAAAAAGTATTGGATATTTTTATATACTTAGTATTAATTGAATTGTATGTTTATTGTTAAATTAATTATATTTTTGTTTATTTAATATTATTTAATTATTGGTCTTATTTTTATGTTGATTTGTCCAATTATTATAACTTATTTTAATGTTTTGAAATGTGACGTCATACGACCTTTGGTTGTAATGTCTGGCATCAGATAAGTTTCAAGAGATTAACCCTCCACGGATTTTCATACTTTTGTTACTTTGGTTATAAAGAAATTATTTTTATTATTTAAATAAAAAAATAATAAATATTTATTTTATGAATAAAAAAAATAATAAATATTTATTATCAGCAAAATCATATGTATTTTATGAATAAAAAAATAATAAATGTTATCAGAAAAATTATATTTATTTTATGAATTAAAAAATAATAAATACTTATTGGTGAGCAAAGTTTTATTTATATTATATAAATAAAGAAGACAATAATTATTTCTTTATCAGCAAAATAGTTTAATAAAAAACTGATGTATTTACTTTCTTCTCATCATTTCGTTATATTTAAAAAGTTACAAATTTTCTAATGAATGAACACAAGAATTATTTCCCCAATAAATCTGCAGATTAAAGGCATTAAATAAATAAAACAAATGTTAAAATGTTTTGCAATAGCTATAGGATAATTTCAAACTTTTTCTGCATAATTCATTAATTGTGGAGGACCCTTATTTTTTGGCCTATAATACATGTTGATGTTTGTGCCTGTAGTGCTATGCATGCTCCAGTAATAGTTTAACGTATTTTAGTGATTTTGGTAACAATAAGTTTGTTTATAAAATGTAAAGCATGTTCTACATTTCAAGGTAATTGTTTTATTGGTAAATAAATATTTATTTATGCAAAATATGGTTAAACTAGATGTTACGATGAATAACTTGTTGTTGTTTATTCAAATGAATCTAAAGATTGTAAGCAAATTTTTCAATAAAAACAACGATGCCCTACTTATAAATTGGAGTCAATTGTTTTGTTTGGTTATTCGATTTGTTTAATTATTCGATTTTATTTAATCAATTCGAATGTTTATTTTTCGTCTGATATGATCTTTGATTTAAAGTCACACGAACAATCGTAATTAAGGTGTCAGTCTTTCAATTTGTTTTGCAGTCTTTTTATTTACGTTTTATAAACAATTTTTGTTAAAGATTTTCATTTTTGTTTGTAGTTTTTGTTGTGAGGTTTGTTATTTCATATTTATAATATTTACATTATGTTTACATTTTTACATTACATTTACATTATTTACATTTTATAGATACTTTCAATAATATTCACCAAATCTGATTTGGTGACCTAACGAATGAGGAGAACTGTTCCTACAACAGACGAGTGCTGATATTAATTTGATGTATCGAAGACACAATACCTACTACAAACAAAACCGTATTAGTGATTTAAATATAAGCTTTCGAGTATTCTAACAAGTCTAAAATTTATATAAGTTTCGTTGGTTTAAATTATTGATCAAAAACTAAACTAGCCAGCTATGTAATTATTTTGTATTCACGTAGTATAAGGTTTAGTTGCTTTCACCTGGATTGCGACAGGTTTCGAAAACCTTTTTTATCGAGATACAGGTGTAGTATTGGACAAGGCTGTGTGCAAAATGAATTTACTGTCTGCACACTGAAAATACATAACTAACTTTTATGTCTAAGATAGTCAAAATTGACTAACCTTTGTTAACAATGCACACTTTGTTATTTAACAATCAAAATCGTATCATATTGTGTCAATGTGATAAGATTTTGATGAATCACAAGAAAGTTGATTGAATCAACAAAAAGTGCACACTGTTAACAAAGGTTAGTCAAAATTGATATCATCAAATTAACTATCTCGGACATAAAATTTAATCAAATGTTTTCAGTGTAATTACAACATCCTCAGCAGTCAGCCATCCAAGTGCTAGTCAGGCTAACGTTGCTTGACATCGTTGATAGGCGATGATGTTTAACAACATTTTCTCTGAATGTTAATCGGACGAAATATTGGAATCTTCGATAATTGTTTGAAGAAAAAATTAATCTCCAACAAAATTTTGAACAATTTTCACATCTTCAGCATTTCATCCACAATTTCAACAAATGTTATTCTAATAATTCTGAATTAAATCTTGAAATGATCCAATGTTGTTTATTTAATGTTATTTAATATTTATTTAATGTTATTTTTATTTGATGTTCTCGAATCTAAAGAAACCTTCGTCTAAGTATCTCCTTTGTTGTATAATCAGCTCGGACGTTCGTGGCATCACGTCCCTATGCTAATCCTAGTCGATGAATGCTAATGACATGCAATGTTGTTGGGTGCCGTTCTAGAATGTCGTTTCGAACTGATCTGCGCAGTCGTTTGTGTTTTTTAAATTTAATTTAATAATTTGAATAATTTAAATTATTTTATTTTAATTGATTTCTGTTTTTATTTTTTTTAACTTTTGTCTGAAAAGTGTAATTTGTCCCATACAATAAATGACGTTTCCAACACGTTATTTTTAATAATTTTCAGTCCTATGCGTGAAATTGTTCCGGGAAGAAAAAGTTTCGTGTGTTACAAAGTGTGTTTGGTCACCTACTGGTCATCTTTATTATCATACCTTATAAATTAACCTTCGTTTACCATTGAATGTTATGTGTATGGTGTTGTACATCTGACAACTCGTTGTAGACCAGCAATGCTGCACACAACTGTTGAGGTCTACACGTTACACAAATTTTATTTTGTAGATATTATGAAGATTAGAAAAGATAACGATAAAAAAACTGTAATCCATTAGAAATAAATCTTGTTTTTTTTATTTCAAATTCATTACATTGTATTTTTTTTAATTCCTACTTCTAGTACACCACAAATAATGTATCCACTGTTTCCTAAACTCTGTATAAATAAATCACTATGTTAAAATTTAGGATGTATTGAAAATACATTTGTTTGTCAATATGACTTCAGTTATTAAAAGTTTTTTGTATCTCGCATTATACTTTTTTATTGACCAAGTTTGAATAAATATATTTGTTAACAATGAATAGCATGAAGCCAAAATCTGAACTATGCATCGTATGTATACGTCAAGGTGAATTTGAAATTTCTTGCCAGGACATTTTTTCTATAACGCTTGCAGTTGTTTTACATCGTCTCCGATAGTGTTGGGCAAGTTGGAGCAACCAATGTTTTCGTTCTTTAGAATGTTTTTGATGCAACTCTTTTCAATATGGTTAATTGAGTAAAATTAATTAGCTATTGAATGTATTCATAAAAAGTAAATCTAGAATGTTGATGCCAATATTTTATTTATGTTGACATTGATCTTGAAAATATGACGAGAGATACATTCTAAATAGTTTGTTACAAACACGGGTTGTTCAGATTTTTATGATTTTCTCTTCATACGAAACGCATAGAACGTTTTCATTTAAAATTAATCCTTTGATTAACAAAAATAAATAAAATATAAATAAAAAAATAATTAATTAACATTAACATAAAATAAACGTTTTTAAGAACATAACCAATTATGAAACTAATTAACTGGTCGTAGACTTAACACGAAATAAATCCTGATTGTTTTGACAAAAACAGAATAACTTCAAAATAAATATTTTCATTGTGAGTTGTTTAATTATTTATTTATTTATTGTGATTTATTTATTTATTTATTGTGATTTATTTATTTATTGTGACTTGTTTGTTTACACGCAATTAGTTCAAAATAATCCAAGTTCACGAAAGAACTTTCAACATTTCTTGCAAACATTCTTTACTTTTGGCAAAGGTCTTCATGACCAATGTGATACTTATATTCTTGTCAGTGAATATTCTTTTAATGTCTAAATACACTTATCCTATAAATTATAAAATGAATATTCTTGTAATATATAAATACACTTATCCTATAAACTATAAAATGAATAGTCTTGTAATATATAAACACGCTTATCCTATAGATAATAAAATGAATTTTCTTGTAAAAGCTGTAAAATCTAAACACACTTATCTTATAAAACATAAAATGTTTTTTCTTGTAAAATTTCTACACTGTAAACATATATTAGTCATATAGACTATCCTAAGCTAGTTAATATGTCAATTTTGACTGACTTTTAAGAAAAAAATAGTCTTGTGATTAATATTTGAGAAATATTTTCTTGGAAACTTAGTCAATATGACTAACGTATGGCATAAATTAGTCATTATAACTTACCTTAATTATTCATATTGACTATTTTACAGATCAAAAACTAGTCCGAGATTAGTCTATCTGGCTAGATTTTGCATGTGCTTAATATTATTCTTGAATGAAACAATTTATTTTTAATATATATATAATTTTTTTTAGACTATTTGTATTAAAAATACAATACCATCAATGGCATATAATCTCATTTTTTTTACAAACATAAGAATAAGCAATATTTAAAAACATACTTACAGAGACCCTTAAATCATTAAAGTAAATATTTAAACAGGCGAGTAGAAATTAATGTATGTGATTTATAATGGATTAGTCAATTGACAAAATATCCTTAACTTAACATATGTTTTTCATTAATAAAAAATGAAAATAACAAATATTTTTTTGAAAATAGATAGAACAAGATAGCTTTTATAGAAATCGATGAGAAACTATCCAAAAATTTAAATTCAAGTTGAGTAAAATCATTTCTGAATTAAGGTTATTTTGTCAATCAAAAAATTTATGCTGAAAATCAGCACCATGAATCTTTGTATACACATCTAACCTACTGTCATTGGTAAGGGGCATTATCAATTTGTCGAAATATCATTTCATCGAAATTACAATCAGAATTTTTTTTGGACAAAATGATATCTCTGAGAAAACAAGATTTTGTAATGTAAATTATCAATTTGTCGAATTGTTTCCTTCGAAATATCATTTTATCGAATTGATTTCTCCGAAATA
>JARUHE010045662.1:0-16016 GCA_031471125.1 Archaeomysis grebnitzkii | reverse complement strand
TTTCAGCGCCAAATAATGTGCAAATTCATAATTTTACAAATTTTATTGAAAAAATTACAAAATATATTTTATAATATACGAATAGTTCATATTATCATATATAACGAGAAACAAACTCGGATTATAGGGGCACCTTGATGTTTCTCTTTCTTTGCTTTAAGGTAAGTCTATTAAGTGTACTTTAATAGTATATACATGCAGGGTCGGATTAAGGTTGCATGGGATGGGGCCCCTGGCTGTAATTCAAACAGGGGCCCTCACCTCATAATGATAATAGTAACTAATTTGTGCTTAGGGCACCTAAAGGGGTTAATCCGGCCCTGTGCAGGTGGAAGTGGATGTTCATCCAAAATTGTACTTTTGTGGACCGAATGACCATACCAGCTCCATGGTCCAGAATAAACACCACACCCTCCCTCAGAGGGATAGGGAGCAAGGGTTTTAACTATTTCAATGTAATAGAAACGACAATACTAAGTTCAAAAATATTATTTCTTATCAATAAGTACAATAGGCGTGTTTCGCCCTCTTTGCTATCTCTTTTGATGTTAAAAATTTTAATTTTTAATACGTTATGAAAATTTTAAGAATATGATTTAATTTTTTTAGCTCCAACTTTTTGTATGAGAAAAACCTTCAAAAAAGTTAACACCAATCATTTTTTTAAAATGTTTTTGGATTTATATTTTTATTGATAAAAATGGATTTACTTTTTTATTAAGCCCCAATGGTGGTCAGAACTAAATATAGAAATTGCTTGAATGCACAGTCAGACATGCATATTACTGTCAGCAACATGAGTCCAGGTTTTGAAAAACTCATAACAAAGAAACAGGAACAAATAGGCAACTGAATTGAAAATTAATTTGGTTTAATTATTCTGTATAATGTATATATCTCAAGCAAGAGTTGTTAGCTTTTGAAAATTTAATTCAAATATTCATCGGTGATATATTTCTTGTTATAGTTTTAGGTTTGTTCACATATTATGAAAAAATGAAATAAATATTTTTTGTTTCATTCAACAACAATAGTTAACTATAGATTTCACATTGTTCAGCGTTGGCATTACAAATTCAATCAACAATTTTATTTCAGAATAAGGTAAACATAAATAATTTAACAAACATTTATTAAAATAAAAAAGTGTAAAATTTCATAAATACAAAAAAATAAAGTTATTGAAATTATAAAACATAGAAAACAAATTATTTACAAATATATTACAAAAGATTATTCTTAGACTCCTTACAAAAAACAAATTATGGTGAGAAAAATTATAGCTAGATCACATCTGATAAACATTCAACACTAAATACATTTACTAAAGTTGTCTTTTAGGTTTATTATTATACATACTAATTTTACATTAGAAATTAATTTGTGTGTCATCTATACTAGTAAGTGTACAATTAATACTTTCAGTTAAAACGATTTTTTCACATTTTTAAAACCATTAGAAATTTATAATATAGTTTAGTTGTCAATAAATTTCAAGAAAATGAAATTAATATGCATTTGATAAGAATTGAGGTGTGTAAATGAACATAAACAAACAGGACATGGTTGTCCCACAGAGTTAGAACAATACTAGGCAGTGAACCAAGATTTATTTGTTTTAATCGAGTTTAAGGGCTAGATGCAAGGAAATATATGTCCATAGATTAATGTTGTGTACATAAAAACTTTAATGTGAAAAATTTAGGTCTTGGGAATTATTTTACTCTTATGTAATCAAATTATTTATTGATGAATTAATTATGTATTTTTTCAAACACTTTTGGTTCATTTTCTTTCCATGCAGACTGCTTCATAATTTAATCAAAATATAATTTTTGTAGTATAGAAGAAAATGATTTATGTTCACTTATTCATTTGGCATTTGAAACATCTGAAAAACAAAATCAATTTATTAAAGCCTAGTTTTTCTGGATAATAAATTAAGATCTATTTTCCAAATATATATTCTTGACACATTTGGTCCAAATAAGTTTCTTGAACTCAATTTCATGAAAGCTATAGAAGAATATCATTATTATAAATATATATAAACAAGTTTAAGTTTGATTTACAACACATATAGGTACATCTAAAATATTTCCATTCGATTAGCAACAAAACAACATCTTCAAAAATATATCATACTAAACCTCCACTTCATATTGCACTGGTACAAAACTTATACAAAAATCTGAATCAACTTGACCCGACAACATCTCTAATAGAAATCTTAAAAACTCTTGTCCCGTCAAAATCAATAAGCTAAACAAATATACAATCACTTTTGAATACATAATGAAATACCAGCAGTATAGGAAAAACATGCATGAACTCCATACTAAAAACAAACTACCGAACACTCTTATCTGCATATCGTTTTGTATTTCTCATCTCAAATATAGCAAAATTTCTGGAAAGATTCACCCTCACATCATAATCTCAAAATGGTTTTCATTCAAAACTTTACCACAACACACCTCAAAATATTAACTCAACATATATTGGACATGTATACAATTGTCACTTTATAAATTATGAAACTTCGCCACCCAGACGACATAAAAGTACTCCAGCCAAATAGTGCTCTCACGCTTTTAACAACATCTCCATTACAGAAATCCCAACAAATTAGTTTTCACCAACATATCCATAACCAAATAACAATGAATAGAATCAAACATAATTATAAAGCAACAACCACCAGAAAACGATCTTTCTGAAAGCACACTTACTAGAAACACACAGACGAGACTCAGAGGCGAACACCATCTAGACCTCAAACTCCCACTCTGCTTACACTGCCAACTACATCTAAGCTTTTCCTGTTCTATATTTTCCTACAGAGGAAACTATTCAATCGTCTCCCTTTTGGACAACTGGAGGGACCAGATTAGAGTAGATGATTTCCTCTTGAGAGGGGAAGTTGGCAAGCGAATATTCAAAAGTTTAATCAAGTATGTGAACACTGCAGGAAAATGATTTATCAGTTGAAAATTTACTCACATGTTGTAATTCACACAATTCTAAATCTTGAGTGTGAAGCCGAGCTCGAAGATAGACAACTTCTTCATCTTTTTGAGCAAGTATTGATTTCATCTCCAAATATCTTGTACGAGCCAACCGCTCGCTGTCTTCTATTTCTTTCAGTTCATTCTCATATCTTTCTTTAATATTTCTGGAAAAAGATTAACAAATAAATCTATGGTTATTAATACTCAATATAAATAAAATATCCAAGCATTTCTGACATACTTAGTAGAATAGTTATTTTATATTCTCAAATCCTTTTATTTTTTTACTACAGTATACAAGTGATACATTTTTCATTGTTAAAAAATACACAGAGTAATCAAGAAAGTTTTTATTGGATTGCAATTAAGGAGACTTAATTATAATCAAAATGAAACTCTATAGAGTGGTAATTTTTAATTACTCTTTCAATGTAATTAGAGTATGTAAAAAATAATAAATTGTGAAGAAATTGTAAAAAATTAAAAATATATTTGAAGTGTTTGTGGAAACGAACTTTAATTTGTCATGATGCAAGTTCTGAATTTCCTCTTGATGTTCATTCATTTCTTGTTTTATTTCTCGGATTGCTTGATTGATGTCCTTGTCTCTGGATTTTCTGAGCTTTTCTCGGAGATCTCTTTCGAACAGTTCTCTCAGATCATCTTGTTCTCGCATCAAATGTTCTTTTTGCTTAGTCAGTATTCTTTCGTGCTCTTGTTTCATATCTTTTATTTTATCCTTGAAAAATTACATTTCCAATTTTAATTAATGCATAAAACATATTCTTGATTTTAACATTTGATTATACATTTAAATTTTTGAATTAAAACCTCAAAAAATACCTCATTCTTTTGATTGGCGTGGTCTAACTTCTCCTGGAATTCGGAGGCAATTTTCAAATTTTCTGCCATTGCTTTATTCATTGATTCTTCCCTTTCTTGTTTGACTTTGTCTACATTTTGACGGTGACTTTCAATCAAGCATTGGATGTCCTTTTCTTGCTGTTTCCTAATGTCTTCCAATCTGCTGAGCGAGAATTGCTCATTTCTGCGCAACTCAAGGTCATATCTGGAAAAAGATCATTTTTATTTTATGGAAAATAATTGTGAATTATTGTATTCTCAACTGCATAGTACAAGGTCAAGTTCAACCATTTATAGTGGAAGCTTTAATTGAAGTCCAAAAATACTTGAAAAATTATCCTACTTCAAATATTTTTGAAGCTAAAACAATACTAAACGTGAGGTTTTTAAAATTAACAAATCTGTGAAAGAAAAATAAAAGTAATGTTTTATTTACTTTGCAAGTCAATGCAAGTTTGTAAGGCCATAAAAAACATTTTACTTCAATAAATTTAAGATTTAGAAAATTATTTATGAGAGTACAAGTCCACCCTAAGGCTATTTCATTGAGAATTTGAATGTGGCTGTATTCTCTTAAAATATCATATGCTAAGCTTACCCTGGCTTGAAGGAAGCACCATATATCAGCTGATTAACCTTAGGGTACACATCAATTGATGTGGGTAATAGTAATAAGACCTACATATGTGAAGTGCTGAAGAGCATTCATTGAAGTGTCGGCACTATATAAAAGCTGTAATTATTATTATTATCTCAGTTCTTCATAATTCATTTATCTTTAATTTATAAACTTGTTGTTCAGTGAAACGTCATCATGACATCACTCCTTTTCAAATAGTTTTACTTTGATGGAAAACACAAAATAGAAATATTTGAAATAGCAAATCAGCTGTAGATGTAAACAAACTCCAATGAAAGTTAACTTTTAATTATTCTATAAAAATTGTGTACAAAAATTAATTTATGAAATTATTAATTAAATTTAGTAATACTATTAAAATGATATCAAACTTTGATTTTTTTCTAAAGTTTATAAAATATTTGTTTATTAAAGATCTATAGAATAAAACAAAATCCATTGTGATTGCTTACATTTATGACGCCGCAGCTGCAACTATGTCTGGAGCTTACTTTTAAAAAATTACTTGTATTTTGAAACATTTCTCAAACAGATTGAAAAATTTTTGACTGTAAATGACTGACGTCACACTTTCCAAACTGTTTCGATGAAAAATATTTCTATAGTAAAAACTCATGATCCCCAACAACAACTATAAAGACTGAGATAACAAAATATTTCACAATTAATTGTTTACATGATTTTTTTTTAAATTCAACCGTTGTAATAGTTAGGTGAAGAACTAAGCATAAATGTGAGAGTAACTAGTAAAAATGTTTTATTCGAATTAATCCTGAAGAAAAGCCTTGAAAGCACAATGGTCACAGATTCAAAAGACCATCTTCCATATGAATGAACAGCACAACATGAAATCTCACTTCTGGTGTTCTCTTTCCCTTTCCATTTTGCAAAAGAGTTCTTTCTCCTGCTCAAACTTTGCCTTCAATTCTTCCTCTTGTTTACGCAGCTGTTGCATCGAAGTTTCTTCGGCCGATTTTACAGTCGTCCAGTGGTCTGCCTTCAGCTTCCCAATTTCATCTCTGTGTTGAGCCATCAAATCCTTTATTTTGGTTTCTATCCCTCGATAAGTAGTTTCCTGCATTAAATACAACTAATTAGCAACACTCATAGGAGGGATCTGTTAAAAAATAAGAACCATTTTATGTAAGTGGTTATCATATTACATAAACGTAATGCAAAAAAAAATGTATTTAGTAGTATTGGGAAATGAAAGATTAAGAGAATTATAGTACAATTTCATCTCTAATTCAATATGAAAAATTAAATTACTCAGAAATTTGACCACTTTTTATAGCTATAAAACTGTTTTATTTATTAAAGTTAGTTTTAACTTTCAAATAATATTTGTTTTCAGAAACACAATAGGCAAATTAAAATTCGCCTGGAATATTTAACATGATGACCATTCATTTGTATTTTATAATTTGTTTTTAAGTTCAATACTTAGAGCTATGAAATAAAATAATACCTTAATTAATTTGGTCTTTTGCTGTGTCCATTTTTCTCGTTTTTCTTGTTCACTTGTTGAAATGCGATCTTTCATATTCTTCACCTCAATTTTGTGATTTTCTTCCAGTAATTTAATCTTAAATTTTTAGTGAACTATGTTGGAGTAAACTTCTAATTTTCACATTTATAAAGTTTAAGGTTTAAACAATTTACTTTGAGAGTGATCAGTATTTTAAACAGAAACAAATACAAATGATTATTTTTCAATATAGCATTTATAATATGTTCGAATGTATTATATCTAATTCATCCAGACAGTTTATTTTAAATATAGTTATTGTAGTAAGATGTATACAATGTATTCTCTAAAACATAATCTTTAACCAAAACAATTTCTAACTTACCTTTTCTTTGTATTTTTTATCTTGTGCATTTTGTGCTCTAACAAGCATTTCACATTTCTCTGTAAGTGCCTTTTTGTCATCCAAAAGCTGAAAAAATTAAAAATAAACAAATTTCACACAAATTAAATTAAAAAGTCCTTAATTATGTCTATCAATGAACCAAATTTTTTATAATATTTAAAAAAATCAAAATAAGTCTAATTCTACCTAAAAATGTATAATATTTTAGAAATAAAAAATGTCACTTTTCTAATCATATGTAAAATTTTATAATATTTAAAAAAAATCAAAACAAATCCTTACTTTTCTAATCATATCTAAATTGTTTTGAATTCTTCCTTCATACTCGGCTTGCTTTTTCTTATTTTTCTGCTCACACATCCGATGAAAATCCGGATGTGATTTTGGGTCTTTCAATTTCCCTTCTTTCAAGCAAATGTTCTCGAGAATCTTTTGAGCTTCACATAATTTCATCAACAGATCTTCTCGATCACCTGAAAATAAATTACACCATCATTGATTATATCAAATTAGATTTATAACTTTTTCGTGCATAATAAAGTTAAAACATTATTTATAGGATTATTTTTCTTTGACTATATGCATCATTGTATAAAAAAATAAAACATTAATGAAAAAAGTTAACTAAAACATTAAAAGTTTGTGGAAAATATTGCTAATTTATAATGAAGAATTGAAATATTAAACATTTATTCAAAAATATAGAAAACCAAAGTTATGTTCCGCATTGAAAGGTTTGATTAATACAAGCTAAAATGTTACGTTACATTGAAAGGTTTGATTAATACAAGCTAAAATGTTACGTTACATTGAAAGGTTTGATTAATACAAGTTAAAATGTTACATTGCATAAAATAATGACAATAATACGTCATCAAAAACTTTGTCAACATTATTATTACGGTTAACTAAGTTATTTAATGTTACAATTAGGACTTTGTATTCAAGGTAAAAATATTTTGAACCAGCCTTTGACTGGAAGATATAATTGTTGCTTTAGTTTAATTACCAGAAACAGATGATAGATGTACTGAATTTCATTCAAATCACAGTAATATAACAATCTATGCATATGCTGCTCATTTCATAAATATATTCAGCAAGTATTTTTATTTAATGTTTTTAACTTAAATAAATTATAAATATATTAACCTTCAACAACATTTTCTGTCCATCGATCACCTAAATCTTGGGTAAACAAATTGATTTTCTCCACCAAAACCTGCATCACAGGGAGAGACACTGTGGCAATGCTTCTAAGCCTACATTGAGTATTGTCAAAAAATTTGTCCACTTGATCGGATTTTTCAAGAGAAAATTCTTGCCTTTCTGAAGTTGACTTAGACTTATGGGAATCATTTGAAGAAATGGAATCATTTTTCATTGGAGAAACTTCTTTTGATTCTGAGTCTTCAACAGCCAATGGAAGTGATGGCAAAGGAACATAATCTTGTGCTGGAACCTTGGAAGCTGCATTTTCAGATAATGGCAGAGAAGGTCTAAGCTCGTCAATGGTGTAGGTTCTGTTGAAGTTTTCTAGATTTTCTTTCTCTAATGAAAATACTCTGTCAAGCAATTCATCTGTATCTTTCTTGAGACTTTCCAAGGAAACATTCAAAGATTCTTCTGTCTCTTCATCTCTGAAAAGCAAAACATTTCAAACTAACTGTTGCATAGACATCCAAATAATTTTTTCTATTTCTTTTGCAAATTGTATTCAATGAACAATATATTGTTTTTAATGAGTAGAATAATTCTTCAATGTAAACAAAATCAAAAAAAGCTATGATATGATAAAGGATCCAATGCTCTGAAAAACCTCAAATATTTAAGCAAAACAAAAGAGGTGAGACCATTATCTATTATTCATTCAAAACAAAAACTTTAACATTTGCTTTTATCTAAATGTAGATGCCAGATGAGAAAAAATTGATGGACATATGAAAATTGTGAAATATGGTATTCATTAGATGGATAACCAATCTACCCATCAACTAATAAATGTTTATTAAAAATATGATTGGATCAGCAAGTGCTTAACTCTAAAAATGTTTTAATTAAACTAATGCTGGACACAATTTAAATAAGTTAATATTATATTAGTAATAGCGAAAATGATGTATTTCATAAAACTATTTATGTTTTCTATGACTTGGTATCACCAGTGTAACAAGAAATGATTGAAGTGTCAACATTTTAAGATTTGGTTCAGAACTTACTTTGCCTTCATATTTTTAGAAACAGAAGATGCAGCTGCAGTCTTAAAATTTAAAGGAACCTCAGTAGTTTTTGGTTCTTCTGTTTGTGTTGTTGATGTAAATGTTTCAGGTGGTATTAAAGAAGATAAGAAGAGAATTTCTTTTTCTGTTTTGGTTTCTTCTTCAGTAGAAGGTTTGAAACTCTCTTTTGTTGTGTAAAAAGGTCTTCTCTCCTTCTTTTGTTCATTCTCTATCATTGTCAGGGCTTCCGTCAGATCTGCCGATGGATTTCTGTTGTAACTCATCCTACTTAGTCTGGCACTTTGTGCAATGTATCGAGGTGTGGTGCCAGTGAAATAACTCGGTAAATTTGTATAGCATGCAAAATCATGCGATGTTTTGTCCTCTTTGGTATAAGTGGATGAAACATCTTTACCATCAATTTTAAGTTGATCTGAATCAAAATTATCTTTTTTCATTTCTCTTTTATTAAACTTGTCTTCAAAAAGATTTTGGGAGGCAGGTTTAGAAGCTTCACTGAGAGATGACTCTTCAATGATATCTTCTAAAAGACATTCAGGGCTGACTGGAAGATCAGAATTTTTGTAACTAGGCCGAGAATATTCGACAGAAAACAAGTCAGCACTTGGGAGATCTGAAATATCCTCTTTAGGAGAATTATCCACTCCAGGGGACTCGCAATGTTCTTCCACTTCCTCTTCTATCTCGGAATCAGACATTTTTCTTTGGTTGTTGTGAAATGTATTGTGAAGCTCTGTTTCTGTGCAACTTTCAGAAGCTAATTCAACCGATACATTAGAAAAGGCGTAGTTGTGGTAGAAATGTTCATCTGAAATTTCACGGTCAGTTAAATTTTGTTTCCATTTTGTATCCCATTTTTCACCAGCGGCTGATGAGAACAGAGCCCGTGCATGAAAATTTTGCTTCTGAGCGAGGACTTTTATTTTGTGCCCGAGACTCGCATTGGTGCTTTCAGATTCATCATTTGATGCTGTGTCGGTCTCAGATTTGAATGATTTAGATCGGTATTGACCAGAATTGTTCGGAGTTGTTTTAAGGTGTTTATGGTTTTGTCGATATGGCCATGAATATAGAGTCTTATTCCGACCTTTCTTTGAATAATAAGAGGATTTGTATCGATTTTGCTTGCTGTAAATTAGCTGTTCATAAGCTACATTTGGATTAAATTTGAACCCAGTTTCATCAGAATCGTCTGTGGATATTGGAGGTTCTTTAGGATGAAAATCAGTTCTATTCTTTGGGAAATAAGAAGAATTATTCAGAGAATTTCCATACGAGGGACTCCAGTTACTGTCCGGAGATTCGAGGACATTGGACTCATGCTCAGAAGGCCACTTCACTTGATTGTTGTTATTGTTCCATTGGTATTTTTCATCAAATGATTGATGAGGACACGAAAAAATCTGCTGAGGAAAATAAAAAATTGTGTAATGAAATAAATTTCAATTATTAATATGCTATAAGTAATAACAATAATATTATATAAATATATATTCACAAAATAAATATTAAATATTTTGAAAAACTGTTTATTTAATTTGAATAGTAAAATTTTCACTAAATCGAAATAAAAAGTGGACAGTTTTTGAAAAACATCTTTTATCATCGTAAATTGCAAAAAAAAACAAAGGCTAAACACAATCTGCAAGAGTGTAATATATGGTAATGCCTAAGTAAAATTTCCAGTTGTTTGAACAATATTAAAGCAATAAAGGCCATTTGGCAAAGAAACTTACCTACAAATTACATTACAGCCTCAACAGTTTCATTCCACAGTGTAATACAAAAACACTTTAACCCCAATTTTCCACCAGAAATAAATACACTCATCAAACATTAAACATAAAATATCACACACCGCAAGATACAGTTCATCTAAACACACTCATCACATCCTACACATATGACAAAAAAACAATAAAAGTTAGAAAAGTTCATAAGCATTTTAAACTACAATACACACCGTAAAAAACTTTGGAAAACCATTAAAAACATACACAACTTCACATCCTCCCACACATGAAGCAATTACCACAGGTGGACATCTCCCAAATGTCACAACATAAGCAAGCAACATAGAGCCACAAGAACATTAAAATCGATCACACTCCACTAGCTTTCACTGCAGTTTTAAACCAATACACTAGAACCGATCTACAGCAAGTGGGTATGCTTCTAATGTGCAGAGGTGCCTTTCCGCTCATCTCAAATGAAGCAAAAATTCTATCAAGACTCTTTCTCAATAAAATCTAACCTCACATCCCACAGCACAATCCTTACTTGGTTTTTATTGAAAGCACTTAACTGCAATACACCCCACTCCACATATACTTCACAGGTTCAAGAAAAAAATTCCTCCTCCCAAATGACATTCCTTACAGAGTTCTCTCTCCACCACTAACAAACATCCACCCTATTCAACCAACCTCTCTCTTTGGAAAAAATAGTAAGGTTTTCGGCTGGAAACTTGATGCTAACAGGACACAAAGAAATTAAAACTAAATGCAACAAAAACTTTAGAAACACAACACTTGGACATAACAAAGAGACAAACAATAAAGTAATGTTTGTTCTAACAACAATAGGCCAAGCTGGGTTCCTAAAATTTCACATAAAGGCATGAAAAACCTCATAAGAATACAGAACATAGCACTTTGTATTGCCACTAGATACCAAAAGTATTTTCCACAACATATCTACAGACAGAAACAGAAGTTTTTTCAATTAAATGTACTCAAATATCTGCCACAACAACAGACACCCTTATGACTTGTCTTACTTCCTCACCCAGACACAAAAAAGTATAGAGCCAAATATTACAACCAAATTAGTATTCACAAACATATACACAGCTAAAAAACAAAGAATATGATCACAAACAGAGTAACAACCACCAGAAATATATAGCTCTATAAGCACAATTCCCAGAGACAAATGTCCCCTAACCAGACTCCGTTGCAGACACCACCCAGACTCTGTTGCAGACACCACCCAGACCGGACAACAAAAACCCACCACTCTGCAAACTACATACACATTATACAGAACATCTAATCCTTTAATGTCCAAGTTTCTCCACCAGAGGCAATTATATTCAATCGCCTCTCTTTTGGACTTCAAGAGACATGTGATTTGAGTAGCTGGGTATCTGAGCTCCACTGGTTTGCTCGTGATAGAGGAAGCTGGAGCTACCAGAAGGGAAGTGAACACTAACAAATTTAAAAAATTTCAACCTAGTATTGGTGAAATGAATAATAGTTGAATGACCTAACAATTATTACAGGTAAGAAATGCTTGATGATGAATATCCAAAAAATACCAAAAAGTAATGTTTTCTATTTGAAAACATGAACCAAAAAGAGCTAGAATATTAATTGTAAATTCAATAGCTTAAGAAAATTTAAGTTTTACTAAAAAATTATGTTAGACTTACATGCAGAAGATAATTTCCTTATATACTATACTTATTTTTCAACATCTGAAAAAATAATAAACATTTTAGCATAACATTTTTTAATACATGAAATTACCTTAATGATAAAAATAAAATATAAAAAAAGCATTTGTTTTAAAAAATAAAACAGCCTGGAGAGTCATTTGAAAAAGCTTTATCAACTGTCTAACTTCCAAATTAAAAATTGAGACAAAACAATAAAAGTTACAAAAACTTTCATCTTTTTGAGGTTTGACAGTTGATGGCATTTTATAATTTTATGCAAGAAAGCACATTTCTTCTACAAAAACCAGAGAAAGTGAAAGAAGTATAAAAGAACCTTCAAAAATATAAATAAAACAAAAAGTACTTCAAAATTTAAAAAGTTTTAATATGTATTACTATAAACAAAATAAACTCATACGCCAATGTAAAATTTATTTAGAAGCTGATTTAGTACATCCAATGCAAAAAATTATTCAAAGATGTTAAAGCAGAAGCTCAATTACTAAAGGATGAAAAAAAATACCTGAGACTTCTTGCAGTTTGGTGCTGATTTAAAGCTATCATTAATTGCATTGTGAAGATTCAATGTATGATTGTAGCATTGGTTGTAGTTGAAAGATTGGATCTGGAAACATGAAACAAAATTGATGAGGAAATCAAGGATTCCTGATTCAATATTAACAAGAACACAAAATTTCGAGCTGTGACACACCTAAAAAGCCGACAGCCTAAAAATTACTTCAGAATTAATAATAATAATGAGGCAAGACTAATTGACAGAAGTATTGAAATTAGAATTTTGCAAATTTAAATGTGAGGAAATTTTCACATTGGATATCCTTAGTGATTCATAGTTTATTCATCAATTAACATGAGTAAAGAAATATTACCAGACTGTATCATCTCTGTTAAGTTGATTGAGATTTAATAATTTATGTAGGTTGATTTTAACTGTTGAAAAGTTCTTGACAAGAATGCCTACAAAACTTTAACAAATATTATTACACTACTAGAAAACATTGACAAGAGTAATTATATTAACTTATTAAGCCTAAAAATAATTAGTACAGCGTAATAATTAACTCCTGCACAGTACACCTAAAAATATAGTACCATGTGCCTCATGATAGAAAGGCTATCCTGTCTACAAGCATCAACCGATGAATTTCAATTTTTATTTTTGGAAAAAATAGGTTTTATCCATTTAAAAATTGAATTTAGTCAATATTAGCACTTATTTTAGTTTAAAATTTTATTTTATTTTTTCAATACATTAAAAAAAATTTTTTCAACAAAATAACACCTATGTCTTAACTTTGTTTCACTTGCTCAATAATTATTAATCTTTATACATCATATCTGATTGATTAGACTGTCTAAATTTGGTTATGAACAGTAAGAAAACAAAATCTTACGGATCTTCCTTCGATTTTCAAATTCAAGAGTGATGAATCACATTTTTTGGACTTGAGAGGCGAGCTCGGAGTAGATGACCTCGGTATGGGCGCTGACGATGGTCTTCCCGTGTAAACCTTGGACAAAGAATCTTCAAATGTGCTCGAGACACAAGATCTGACAGTAGCGGACGCTGCTCTTCTTTTGCCATTCACATATTCGTGCATTATTAATTATTTTTATTCATACTTGCCAAAAATTTAACACCTGAAAGAATTAATTTTTAATCAATTTATACTTATAACCTTGTCTATATAAAGCAATTTCTTGAAAATGGTATGTTTTTTATTAAAATTAACATTTTTAAACATAATTCTTAATGAACTATTTATTTCCTAAAGATAAATTTAATGTAGTACAACTATTTCAAGTTCTAGCTTCAACATATCTGATAATACGAACAAAAAAGAATATCTGACATTGAATGTTATTTTATAGAATAAATCCAAAGGCTAGAAGTGTAGAGTTATGTTTAGTTGATGTATTGTAATGTATGCAAGATAAATTGCCCTATTAATGGCCGTTATCACTTTTTAACTCTCATCTAGATTAGTATACAAGTTTGATAGAGGAAAATAGTCCATATCAAGTTATCGTAGGGTTAAAATTAACGGCAAATTTTAACATTATCGTGACCTACCAAACAAAACTTAGCCTGGCTTTGCTCCTCAAATGGTTTTCGATGGCCAAAAACACCTATAAATATAAACATATGTTCTATTGGATAAATTTGGTTTTAACTTTGCACTTTGCAAAATCTAGCACCTTTTAAAAATGTGGGGTATTTCTCTTTGTTTACAAGCAACATAGGTCTGGCTCATTACACATTCGTATGGCAAATTTTATGAAAACACATCACTTCCAGTGAAAAAAAACTGCCTTTGTCTTTCCCCAACAATATTAAAAATACACAGTTGTTAATAACTTAATAGTTAAATACATGGTGCTAAAAACCAGGGTTTTTTGTCCTCCTTTAACCCAAAGTGGCTGTTTTCTACATTAAAAACTTGAAACCGATCAAAAACGGATGTCCTCTTTAAAATGGAAAAAATATTTTTCAGCACCCTGGTTAAATATGTCAACATGTTTTTGGCACTCTGTTTAGATGTGGTATTTCTATTCATACTTAATTAGGCAAGGCTCTTTAACACTTTAAATGATGTGATAGATCATAGGCTAGCCTATACTAAATCTTTCCAAAAAAAAACATCTTATACAAGCGTAATGAAATAGCCGTTAAGCCTACTTAGCCTAGTCTTAAAATTAATTTCGAATACAACTGAATTAGATTTTGAAAAGCACACAACAAAATGAACATTCACCTGATTTTATTAAAGAAATGTTGCATATGTGGCAGCTGGAAACGGATGAAGTTCTATCATCACTTATTTCTTATAAACAAATTCACGAATTTGTTTACACGAAGTGATAATTGTTACCATGGCGACGCTTACACTTGTTTGAATTGTAGTTTTCTTCCTACAAAAAATAACTAAAACCTCTATCATAAGACTTAAAAGAATTAAGAATCATTTAACCCTTTCACCTCAGATAAATTTCGGCCATTACGTAACTAATACTATGGTGTATATACTAAGTAGGCCTATGACTTAGGAGTAGACACGATCGCATGGAGCTATTGAAAGCCTCTCCCAAGCTAAAAAACTCTCCCAACTCTGCAGTTTTCGTCAATAGGGACCTAACCTTTGTCCAGAGAAAAGAACTGAAAGATCGAAGGACTAGAGCCACTCAGCCTTATGTTTCATCCAATAATAATGACCGGGCAGGCCGCGGTGTTATTTCGGGTGCAAACACTGTACCCATTGGGTCTTCTTCTCCTGGATTAAGGTGCCAAGTAAGACCTAGTGCTGAAAAAAACTAAGGTCACTGACACATAAATCTATTAAACGTGCTGTAAATACTTTTTTTCTTACTTTTATTTTTGTTAATTTGAACTCTCTGCTTAATAAAGTAGACTATATTTGTGGTGAAATTGGTGATGGTGATATTGATTTTATTTGTGTCCAGGAAACGTGGCTTAATGATGACATTCCTGACTCTTTGCTGAGTATTAGAAAATATAATTTATTCCGTAGTGACTCGCCTTCTAACACACGAAAGCATGGAGTGTGTATCTATGTGAGGGACCATCTGAAAATTGGTTCAGTCTACAGAGATTTCCCAAACACAATTGGTGTGCATTTGAAAGAATTGAACTTACATGTCCTCAATGTTTATCGCCCCCCTTCATATACCTCTACTGAAAATGAGGGTCTTTTGCGTTACCTTGCCGAATTTTGTGTTGGGCGTAGTGTTGCCATAATGGGAGACTTTAACATGCCTTTGATCGATTGGAGTGAAGATCCACATGTCTCTCGTGATCTGCTGGGTCGTAGGTTTCTTGACTTGGTGGCTATGACTGGCTTAGCTCAGTGTGTGAGTTTTCCTACATTTGTGCCATCTCAAAGAACTCTGGATCTGCTGTTGCTGTCT
>JARUHE010045551.1:0-16020 GCA_031471125.1 Archaeomysis grebnitzkii | reverse complement strand
GGAACACCAGATGCTGTTGGCGACAGCGCTCTTTGTCATTGTAGCTAATGTGCTGTATAATATTCTATAATAAAAAATAAAAAAATTACCAAGTAGTTTTTGGAAGGTTCAAAGTTATTGCCTAAACTATACTACCATCAAAAGAATTCCAAAAATTGTTTAAGTGTATTTTTGAAAAATAAGTTTAGTTTTCATCACGGCTTGTGGCTTCTATACTTTGTAAACTAGGAAACCTTTTGTTATTGCAGCACAGTTATTATAAAGAAAATTTCAAGTTGTAGCCCACTGATACCCTTCACTATCTTTAAAATTTCAATTATGTCTCCTCTCTGCCTTCTTCCATTCAGTGAATAAAGCTAATTAAAATTTTAGCTCTTATTTGGGCACCAATACATTGAAAATAAAGTGTACATTCAAAGTTTCTTGGTTTAATTTTATTAAATGATGTTTTACACTTTTAACACCTTTTTTATCTAAAATTTGACCCCAAACTCACCTACACAAAACCTATGAACAGCACCATCATAAAAACAAAACCCACCATACACATGCTGAAGGTCCTCATCACCACACACATAGGGAATATGTTGATTAAATTATGTTTTCCCACTTTGTAACTCCATTTATAATTGTCATTCTGATGTAGGGACATATAATTTTTTTTATTGTTACTGAATAGTCGCAAGACATTTGAACTGTTCGGTTTGTGGATTATTAGTTTAGTTGATTGATTACAGTACCCAACAGGTTTATGTTTATCATACTTTTTTAAGTTTTTAAAACATGGCTAAATTCGTTAAAAAGTAGCACTTACTGTCATCTAGATTTAGAAGAAGTATTTTTTCATAACTTTTTACATTTAAAGCTTTTTTTAATGTTTTACAAATAAGTGTTATAGATCTTTTTATTAATGGGAATAACTAGATAACTTTTATTACACTAGTGAAAGGTTATGCAAGTCTTTTAAATTATTTTTGAAAGTTTTTAGAATTTCTTAGTTTTTCCAAAATTATTTATGGGCTCTGCATTTTTTTGTCCGTAACCTGTAATTTTTATGATCTATAATTTTCTGTTTCATAATTTTCAAATCCTGGTTGAATGTGTCATTGAAATATGCTTATTTCGACATTGAAAAATTGTTTTTAACATTGGTGGTTGTTGTTGTTGGGGACTTCTTTTTTTTCCAAAAGTAGACCAAATGTTCCTCTTTTTTTGGAGCAATGATCATTCAACATAAAGAAAAAAATGAATGATATATATGCATTAGGAATGATGCAACTTTTTTTTGCGATTCGCTACATTATATTTAATTTTTTCTTTTGACAACATGGTCCCCAAAACCATTTTTCTATGATTGTACTTGATCTTCTTGTTGGATAGTTTTTCAAATCAAAAAAAGATTGAACTTTCTTGTTTTTTAATTTATTGAAATACATAATTTCATCAAATGTGCTGCATTGAATTATCTCTAGTTCGGATCACCTTCAAAGTTTTTAAATCTTGTAGAACCTACATCAACATTTTATGAATGGTTTTAAATATTTTTGTTGTGATAAACTCAACTTCACAAAAATTATATAGTTTTTATAAAATATCAAATTTTGTTTTATCTCCATACAAAACAAAATTAAAATATTTTTTAAATAATCCATAAAAAAGGGTTTCTATTTAGTTTTAAAACTTTGCATTTTAGAATAAAGAAAAAAAATGTGACTTTTGTCTTGATTTTGACAGTTTGGGTCCAATGCCCCTTTAGAAGAGTTTCTTTGAAATTTTATGCATTTAAATGACTGAATGTTTTGTCAGGTATTCCAACGCCTGATAAAGCAGCAGTGATGAGGTCGGACGCAGCTGCAGAGCTCGACAGGCTGACCCGAGGGAAGAAACCGACCGGTGTGGTCGTCTCTCAGATAGAAACCAACAACACGACCGGCTCCTCCGAGTGTTGACCGTAGCCGACATCGTATGTTAACCGCGGTTGCTTTCGTCCGAGCAGACTATTAATCATCCTCATTGTCATCAACCTTAAGTCATTTTACCGCCTGCAGCTGACTTGCACACACTTTTGTCGGGCCATGAGGCAATAGAAAGAGAATGTCGGACCGTCCCTTTTGGAGACGTGCGAGAAGGGTGCGCTTGGTGTCTGTGCAAGTAATTTACTGTGAAGAGCAAATGTGATCGTGAAGAGCAAAAGCTCCTTAGAAGTGCAGTGCACGTGAGTGTGCGCTGTGTATCGTGGCTGTGGCCTTAATTGATTTAGTTATAGAATCATGAGTGATGTAGTTGTAGGTGTTAAAATTTTTATTCAATGGATGTAGTATATGTAAATAATAACTTATTTTAAGTTTAGTCACCTAACAAGTTGCTAATGTAAAAATGAATTCTATTTGTAAATCTGTATTTATTGGAAAAACGAGACAAAAGAACTTCTAAATGATGCCTACAAGTTTTGTTCTGACATTCAAAATTCTTTTCGATAAATTTTGACAGAATAGTTTTTGGGTTAAGTACACTTTAAAATATTGGTTCATAATAAGCTTTTAAGGTCCGGTGCCAGGCTAACCCATTTATTTATATTTATATTTAAAAATTAATAGTGATCATGCTTAATTTCTACATTTTGAACTGAAAATTATGTTTCACCCTTAGATGCACTGCAGGGTTAATCTCACCACAATTAATTTTTTTTCTTATAAATTTTCGACATTATAAAATAAGATTGAAGAACTAGTTAGGTCAGATTGACCGTGTTGTGCATCTATGGATTGATATCCATTTGGCAAGTTAAAAAATAAAAAAAATACAACTTTACATAAACTTTAAAGAATTTTTAATCCTTAATGTTTTGTGTTCAATAAAATGTTGTTCATAAATTTTTAATACTTTTATGAACCTATTTTGTTATCTTTTTCAAGTTTATAATTTGTTATATCTATATATTAGCCTATTTACATCACTTGAGGTTCTATGATTGAATTGAATGGACAAGAATGTTTTAATTGTAATAATTCCATTTTCATTTGTTAGCCATTTACTTACTATCTAATAACATTTTATCATCAAATTCCTTAAGAGTATTAAAGCTATGATTAAAATGTTTCACTTCACACAGAATACAGAAGTCCGTTTTAATCATTAATTATCAAGATTAATTAAACCTTAGAATAGAAATACAATTATTTTGAACTTGTGTAATTCTCAACAAAATATATTCTTGAATAAATTGTATGTTGTATTTAATATTTTATTTTGCAAAGTTAGGTTGTAACAGTCAAAATTTCGCAGGGGTTGATGATAAAAAGTTAACTGAAATATTTATTATGCTATTTAATATTGTATGTTTAACCAATATATCCAATAGAACATTTAATAAAATTGAAGTGATGGTTTGAGCGCCACTAAGAGTTTCCATTACCATGCCGGTCCAATCCCTTGGCTACAGAATTATGTGTGGGTGATTACACTAATGTTGCTCATGAATCTGAAGTTGCACTTGGTTGAATAAATGTACATCTAGGAATAGCAATGGCCATTCACTGCTAAATCTATTTTGATGGAAAGCATGGCCCCAGAGGCCCTCTGGACAGACCTGGTTGGAGCGGCAGGGCTGCTAGCTCAATGGTCGGACCTCTAGCGGGGATTTTAAATGATGATACTTCGATTCATGCTTTGGTTGAGTTTTTAAAGTCCACTGGACTATTTTATCGGCTTTGATTGGCACTGTTTTAATCCTTTTTATTTTACTTAGATGAACTATTGTTGTTTGCGAGTGCTGAATACCCTCTGGGTGCAGCGCTGGGTATTAAAAAAAAAAAATGGTCTGACTTACTGGGGTGGGGGCTGGACCCACCGACATGAAGGGGGTCGACAGCAACAACAATGAAAATAAATTTTCAAGATTACAGCTTTATTGGCAATGAACCGTTTAATGAGACTTTGTTGTTTGTGCAGTTTGAGAGGAGCGTTCTCAATGCTTGATGGTTTACATCTGAATGCCCATTCCAAAATTCTAAAATATGTCCAGAGATGTATAAAAATTTGATTTTTGGTTCGAATGATGAATGGACATTAGTTAAAATTCGTTGTTTTAAGGCATAAGTAAGTGGAGTTTAAGTCCTTATTTCCATTGGTGAAAATGCAAGTAATACTTCACACCCGCTGCATAATCCTGATAGGTTGACCATGTAACAAAATCCATATTTCGATATTCTTAAAATGAATTCTACTTTAGTCAAACTAATGTCCAATATATAGTTTTATACGGACAAGATATTGGAAGTGTGATAACAAATTACTTATTTCTAAAGATCTAATGGTACTGATGTGAATGGTATTTGTGAATGCATAACTCGTTAAATTTTATGATATTTGGTTTCCCTAACTTATAATCATGAGCTTCACTATTGAAAAATTATTTCATAGAAATAAAATAAAATATTGAAAAATGTTATTTAGGTTCATCATTAATTCATCTTCTAAGTTCATTATTATAAAAATATTTAATTTCGTTTTTATAATACTAAAGAAAATTATAAACCTTGAAAATTTTGTATGTTTCTAACTTTCTTTAATAGTCCTCCTTTTATTGCATTAGATTAGTTTTTCATGTCTAAAAACATGTTTCCTGATGTTCTTAAAACTACATTTTTTCTTTTAAACTTGCTCGGTTGTGTGTATTGAAATTGCATCAATACTAACATTTGTAGGTGTTTAAAATAGCAGTTTGGTTGCTCATTCATTCTCTTTAAACCGCCTACGATATAACAACAAATAAGACTTTTCAAAAAATTGTAAAATTACATTTTTAAAAACAAGATTTTTAATTTTAATGTTTTTAGCCTTAATCAAATTCAATAATATTTTAGTCACAAATAAAAAAGTATTTTCCAATTTTTTTCATGAAAAAATAAATTTAGGTATTGTAGCTTTAAATATATTATATATCAGTATTCCAACCCTAACTTGAGAATATTTCATTTTTGTAAATACTGAAATTATTTTCCCATTCTCTATTAATGCTGAACAGTCTTAAAATGTTTATATAATTAAGCATAAAATTAAATCTCCAAATGCTGAAACTATAAAGTCATCTAATACCAAATCATACCAAGTGTTTGCTTAATTTATCTGAAAGAATAAAATTAGTTTTTCCAACTGGTCATGACCATCAAAGTTTTCTAAATACATCGGAAATTTGTTGAATTAATATTTAGTGGCAGCAAAATTTTATCGAAATCTTCTGGAAATGTAAACCATTTGAGGAAGTGAACATGATTGAAAGGTTGCATGGCTTTGTTGTAAAAGCGTTTTCAACTTCAACTTTTTGTCATTTTTGGTATGACAACTTGCTTAAATTCTTATTTATTTCCGATATTTAACAATTCACTCGAGATATTTTCCTAACCCAATTTATAGCTTTATTAACGATCAATGTTAAATGCCAAAGTGTTTTAATTTAATGTTTTCTATATTAGTTTTGTATATTTGTAAAATTAGCTATTTTTGTACATTGTTTTAGTTATTCCTTTGTACATTGTACAACTTTGTACATTGTTTTAGTTATTCCTTTGTACATTGTACAATTTTGTACATTGTTTTAGTTATTCCTTTGTAATTATCCACAACAGCTACTCTTATGGTTAGTTTCATTCCATCTTTGAGGTGAAAAAAATTGTTAGTGGCATTCATGATCACTAAAAGTGACTGTAATTACCTTTCCAACGGTTAGTTTATTTATTAGTTTGTTGAGGTTATCTAGAAATAAATTTTGGTTTTCTTAGGCTGGGTTGTCACTAATCTGTACTTATTTATATTATTCCATTGTAAATCCCAAATTAATTTCTGGATAACCCAACCGATAATGAAAAGATAACTGGTGTGCCCAATTATGAACATGCTTGTGTGGTGAAATGCTCCACACATGTTAGCAAAAATTAAACTTGTAAATTTCTTGTTAATAAATTATATTCTTTCTTTTCTAAATGCGTTTCGGCGAATAATCCTTTCTTTAATTATGGAGGTTTAATTTTTTGTTTTTGAAAAAATTAAACTTCTGCTTTAAGAATAATTAAAGTTTCTGACCTTTATAATTTCTTGAAGAAAAATTTTACTAAAAGAACTGGTTCATTCAGTGGAGATGTATTTGTAATATATATATAAAAGAGCTGTAAATAATTAATTCGTTTCTATTTGTGGTTGTCACTTGTAAAATTTTGTTATATTTTTATTATGGCTTAGAAGGATAAGAATTAGTTATCTATAGATTATATAACATCAAAATGTATCTTTTAACCTTGCATTAAATTAGATAAATCCATGTTGAATAAAATACAGAAACATCACACAATTGTTACCTATACAGAACAACGCTCTTTGCCTATGTAGCTAATGTGCTGCACGATATTCTGTAATAATAGATACAAATGAAATCCATATTCAAAGATTTAATTGGTTTAAAAGAGCCAGGACAAATTTTTACACAAACAAGCGGTCTATTTTTTCAAAAAAATTGTTCTTGGATATTTTTCTCTTGCCATTCATTCTGTTTAAACATTTAAATTTATAATAATTTAATTTACTGCAATAAAAAAATTATGCAAATCGGTATCTTTAAAGTGAATTTGACATTGGCTAACAAAAAAGGCTCTTTTTGTATTGTATAACAGAACTCTTGTATTTTCTCAGTTCGCCAAAATAGAAGATTGTATAAATAGTAAATAAAAACTTGTGATAATCTATATTTTTTTATTATTCCACTTAAATATAATATAAATCTTGGATAATTGTATAGGAGTTGCCTGAAACTTGAAAGACCAATTAATGTGGAAGGTTATGATTTTACAATGGAACTATGTACTGCAAGGAAAAATAGTGAAGTGTTTTTAAAATTTAGGCATACTCCTTCTTGCAGAGTAAGCAAGTGAATACCATAACTACCTAATCCAACCTTATGGTATGCTTAAGCAATGCTGATTGGACTACAGGCCTGGAGCAACAAACTGTGTATACAATACTAACTTTTTGTAGTAATAAATACCTGCTACGGAAACTTCAATTAGGAAACAATACAATGTTTCTGTAATAGATTCTTATCTAAGCTACAGTTGTGACACTGTCATGTCATCGAGGTATGTTCTGCCAATGATTGTGTAGGTACTGTAGTACAGTTAGCATTGCTTGAAGTTTCCACTCTAACATGGCGGAATTCGACCCATTTTGTTGTTTTTTTAAGTTGCTGCTTTGCATATTAATTTGAGCAATGTTCTTACTGTTGCCTTCTGATCATGTTTTGTGGGAAATGGGTCGTGTGTTGACAGATAAACCATACTTTGTACCAGTTGCAGATACTGGAAGTTATATCAACGCTGACTACTACAGGCCTTTCACATCGAAATCCCTATTACACTACGTTCTCGACTTTTCTTGATACAGGATTTACTTTCTTGTTCCATCAATCTTAAAGTAGTTGATTTATGTGCAACTAAGTTGACCAGAGACAGAATAGTTTCCTCTATATCATGAGTATGGTTGGTATCTATGCTACCAGTTGTATTTCCAAATGTTTTTTTGTAATAGTCAAAAATTCATGGCAACTAAATAGTCGTTGGTTATATTTCGTAGATCCAATAATAAAATGGTGAGAATTGTATATTCGGAAAATTGTTTTGTTAAATATTATTTTTCAACAACTATACAAATTGTCTTACTGGTAATTATGTTTTTTTTTCTTCGAAGATAGTTTTATAAACTCTAGAATTTTGAGTGTAATGTAGGATTTTAACATTGCCATCCTCGCTGTGCATTATATCGCTAGAAATATTTTATAATTGATGTTCTGTAAATTCTTTACATACATTAATTGTAGAAGGCGGTTTCAAATATCGAATAATTGTATAGTTTGATAACAGTTAATTACAATTGAGTTCTCATAAAAATGCCTCACTTTAGACATTTTAAAAACTGCATTGTCACTTATAATACATCAGGAACAAATGTATCCTATTTATGGTTCGCAAACATTATCCTAGGCAAACTCTTACAAGTTTATTACGTTGTTTCTGAAAGACCAGCTCCTAAACTGACCTAACTGTTTTATTGTTGGGGCGGATGATGTTTTGTGTACTCAAGATTTGATATTTTTTCAACATTTTTTTTTTGCATAAGTTTGCTTATATAAAAATAAAGAAAAGTAACATTCTACACTGATGTTACGAAGGATTTTCTTGTGATACCAATGTTTATTAAAATATTCTTTTTATAAGGGAGTGTATCATTAAGTACATGGTTAAGTTAAATTGATTTGTTGGTTTAGTTAAAACAAATCAAAGAACGAAGATTTTAAGGGGAAATACCTTAAGGACTTTTCTCCCAAAATGTATAGTTCTTTAAATAATATACATTTTGGGTATTTATGGATGCTGCCAATTTTCATCAAATTCACGGTTAACCAAGATTTTTGTTTGGAAATTTAGTGAGAAGTTTGTTTTATACAAATGAAAGAAAAGGGTAAACATAACTCTTCAGAACATAGATTTGAACAAAATATATACTATATAGAATTGTATTCAACATTTAAGCTACACAAATTAAGAAACATTTTTTAATATATAGACTGTTATTACTCCTGCTTGTTTGACTATAAACAGCAAAAATGCTTACATTAAATAAACAATTTGTTGTAGTGATGTATCGCAACCTGAACCGGTTCAGAAATCAAAGGAAGGATGGCTCAAGGTACTAATACAATATAGAGTTGATCGAAATTTTGAGGTTGTGACAGTTTTATCAATTTTAACGTAGATAATGAGTTGGATGTTAAATTCAAACTCAATTTGTTTTATGCTGGTTTTAATTAATATTTTACATAATTTAAATGCTTTTAATGTTGAAGTTTTATATCTTTAATTATTTTTTGATCTCCTCAATACGGTATTCCATTTTGGACATTCAGCAACATATTTTCTAAACAAAATTTAAAAACTTGAGATAGCATATAACAATGCTCCAAAATTAATGTTAGGATACTCAAAATATACAAGAAGTTACATCACGGCAGAAGTGTGGCGCCATCTTCTACTGGAACACGACATTTGTGTTTCATGTATTTCAAATACCTACTCTCACTTATAAAAAAAATCCTGGCTTCTCATTAAATATTATGAATCTAAAAAACAGACAGTTTTTTTAATGTATTTACAGCATTGATGTATTTGAAAATTATTGCATCCAGAGTTAATTGGATTCAGACTGTGAGCCAAGAGGCAGATTCTGCACTTTCTATGATATGTGATGAAAATGTATTTTTGAACTATTGACGTTAATGTAAATGTATTAATATAAAATGTAAACCAACCTATGTATCGATTTACAAAATTAAAGTTTATTATTATTTTCATTATTACATCTGAGCTCCAAGGGTGGCAACAAAAAACCCAAAAGTAATAGTTGAATTCCAAAGATGGTTACATAACCGTGTTGGTACGAAAGAGGGTCAATCTGTGTTTTTTCAATAAAATACATTTTTACCAGGCTATGTAGTTTTTTTCAGAAATTCTTATTTTTTTGCTAATACACGTTTGATATAGCCGCATGCAAAAAAACCAGGGGAGTTAAATCTGGAGAACGCCAAAATCCAATCCATTGATTTGGAAAGCTACCGTTCAGGTAATCTTGGACAATTAGAACATACTGACGAGCTATCACAACGAAGATCCACTCTTCTGTATTCATCATTACGGAGTTCTGAAATTAAATTAAATTAAAATTCTGGGACACCCTGTACTTACACCACTAACATTTGTGCAGACCACGGTTTGAACATGATCAAAATAATTCACTACGAAATTTATATAAAGCTTTTCAATTTCATCAAAATACGCAGTTAATTTATGTATTTACTCTGTTGAAAACTTCAGTCTGCAGTCTCTCTTTATCACAAAACGTCTACACTTCGTTTAAAAGTTCTTTCCTTGAGATTTCTTAGCGCTATAGCAAATACATTGAACATTAGTTTCGATTGCATTTTTTAATTGTTGCAAGTGAAAGACTAAGGGAACAAAACAACATTTTAAAAAACTCGACGTGTTTTAAATTGTTTTATATGATCAACAAATTTTAAACTTTTAAAAATATAATTCTATAATGCTGTTTTTACTAAATTCGTTAGTCTTTCACAAAATAAAAATAAAAAAATGCATAAACAAATTTCAATGAGAATTCAAGATGTCCCAAAATTGCTTCAAGCGTTGCCGAATGAAGAGGCTAGAGTTTTAAGGAAAACCCTTCCATATATATATATAGACGTTCTATGTCTTATGCGATTGACATTGCATTCTCTTTTTCTTTTTGAGGTTGAGGTTTATTGTTGTTATATGCTAATTAACATTTATATGTACAGTACACATATAAGAATGACCTCCGCCCTGCCTACCAGTCCATAACGTATTTACGCTCTATATTAACTCCTGATGTTGATACTCAAGTACGGTTGTGGTTAGCAGAGGGGGATTCAATGCAGAGACCAAATAGCTGTTCCGTTGCCTGCTGTAGTTTATCTAACCTATTTGCTGAACCTCTTATAGATGAGGGTCCACACGTCCACCAAAAGGTGAAAAGATTAGTTTCCGAAATGAAAGCTGTGGGAGTCTGTGATGTCCCTACGGAGATTCTTAAAGTGAGGGGTGACAGCATGGTGTTATTACCAAAGTATGTCATTTTCGCGGAGAGGAGGGCCTGTCACCTCTCTCTTTAAAGGGAAGGAAGACTGGAAACACTGCAACTATCGGGGCATCACGCTTCTAAATGTCTATAGTAAGAAATTTGCACGTCTCCTGTTAAATATCATTAGTGATTCTTCCTACCATGCGTCTTGAGTAAACAGGGTTCACACATAAGAGGTCAGCCATTGCGGCAGAATCCTCGGGCGGGAGGGCTTTTTAGAAGCTTATGTCGGTTTCAAGAAGGTATTTAAATCTGTAGAGAGGGGCGCACTCTGGGATTTGCTTCAAAGACGTGATATTTTTTCTGGAGCTGGTCTCTTCTCTTTACATTGATACCGAGATTGAGGTCAAGAGTTGGAGGAGGGTTACAAGTCTCGTTTCTTCTCGGTGAGACTGGGTTGTATCCTGGCTCTTACCCTTTTTAATGCTCGTATGGAATAGGTAATGGGAAGAGTAGTTGTTGAGGCTTAACATGTAGCTGGGGAAGTTATATATCAAAGATCTTGATTTTGTTGATGATGTAATAACTTTTACTGCAAGGTTGAAAATCTTGGTATATTCCCTGGAAACACTTATTCTCCTGTATTAAGACTAAAATCCATGATTTTGGTGATACTTTGAGTATGGACACGAAACCTTTGAGCATTTCGAATAGGTGAGAAAGCTCAACTTTCCGATAATTTTGTTCATTTGTGTAGTGCGACAGGCAGTGACAGATGATCCAGCTCAGAGGTCTATAGATGTCTGAGTTTACCCTCCTGTCCTCCACTGTGATTAACTAACTTGTCTGAGTTTACCCGCCTGTCCTCCACTGTGATGAACTAACTTGTCTGAGTTTACCCTACTGTCCTCCACTGTGATGAACTAACTTGTCTGAGTTTACCCTCCTGTCCTCCACTGTGATGAACTAACTTGTCTGAGTTTACCCTCCTGTCCTCCACTGTGATGAACTAACTTGTGAGTAGTACTTAGAGGTGTTAGTATTTGTGCAAAGGATTAAAATGATCGACACTGTTTAGTGCTCTCGTTTTTTCGGTTTTGCTGTATAGCAGTAAAATTTGGATAATCGGGGGCTGTAAAGAGCATATATTTATGGGGTATCGTTGGAATTATTTCATTCTTAACGATACAGTGTTCAGTGATGCAAGGACGGGTCAAGTGACCTGCAGGATTTGATGGCGCGACCTGCAACTATTTGGGCATGTGCGCAGGTTCGTGGATGCGGATCCAGAGAAATGACCTTTAGCTGCCGAGATAGATCACCCTTGAAGACGCCCTGATGTGAGATAAGTAAGTAAGGTTTGAATGCAAATGACGAGCGCATAGTATGAAAGGTAAGCAAGATCTGAACCCACAGAGTTGTAATATAGAGTATAAAAAGTAATTAAGATATGAACTGAAAGGATGGTAACATAGAGTATTAAAGGTGGATGTTTGAATTGAATATGAAAGGTAAGTAAGGTCTTCAACCAAATGATAGTGACTTAGAGTATAAAAAGTTATTAAGATTTGAACTCAAACTATGGTAACATAGAAAATACAAAAGTAACATCTGAATCAAAAGAATAGGGACATAAAACATAGAAAAACAACATCCGAACACAAAAGATGATAAAACAACGCACAAGAAGGCAAAATCTAAACCCAAAAAATAAAACATAGAAGACAAAAAAAATAACATCTGAAATCAAATGATGGTAACATAGAGTACAAAAAGGTAACATCTGAACCTAAAGGATGGTAACATAGTGTACAAAAAGGTAACATCTGAACCTAAAGGATGGTAACATAAAACCTAAAAAAGTAACAACTGAACTTAAAAGATGATAACATAGAGTACAGAAAGGTAACATCTCACCCTAAAGGATGGTAACATCTGAACCTAAAAAATTGTAACTTAGAGCACAAAAAGTAACATCTGAACCTAAAGGATGGTAACATAGAGTACAAAAAGATAACATCTGAACCTAAAGGATGGTAAAATGAGTACAAAAAGGTAACATCTGAACCTAAAGGATGGCAACATAGAGTACAAAAAGGTAACATCTGAACCTAAAAGATGGTAAAATGAGTACAAAAAGGTAACATCTGAACCTAAAGGATGGTAACATAGAATACAAAAAAGTAACATCTGAACCCAAAGGATAGTAACATAGAATACAAAAAGGTAACATCTGAACCTAAAGGATGGTAACATAGAGTAAACAAATGTAACATCTGAACCTAAAGGATGGTAACTTAGAGTACAAAAAGGTAACATCTGAACCTAAAGGATGGTAACACAGAGTACAAAAAGGTAACATCTGAACTTAAAGGATGGTAACATAGAGTACAAAAAGGTAACATCTGAACCTAAAGGATGGTAATATAGAGTACAAAGAGGTAACATCTGAACCTAAAGGATGGTAACTTAGAGTACAAAAAGGTAACTTGTTGGCACCTTACAAACAACACACCGATGCCAGATTAGTTTGAGATGTAACGTGGTGGAGAGAGTTACACAATGAGACTTGTGGAAAAACTGAAGTTTTAAAAATCAAAGAAATTTTGTGAATGTTTTAATGTATAAACTAATTTTAATTTACATATTTTATTCTTATATGATAATATTGTTAAATTATAAAATGTTAAACGTACTTATACAAACTACAGTTATAATTCAGTGGAAATGAACTGTTTATATTTTTATTTATTTCACTAGTTTTGTGTTTTTTTATTTATTCAACTGAAAAGTTTTTCCTTTTTATTTTATCTTTAAAATTAACCAACCAACAAATTTGTTTTTTTCTTTTTTAAAGATATTTTTTGATAATTTATATTTTATAGTGAATTTGTTTTTCTTTGACTAATGGAACATTTGAAACATTTTTTTCCTTGAGATTTTACATTATTTTAAATTTTACCAAAATTAATTTAGTAAGAAATACAATTGAAAAGTTACAAAAAAATAATTTAATAATTAAAAAATAATTTCATAAGAAGTACAATTGAAAAGTTATAAAAATTAATTTAATAAATTAAATAAATTTAAAAGTTTAATAAATAAAAATTAATTTAATAAGAAATACAATTGAAAAGTTACAAAAAATCTAGAACAGAAAAATAGAATACTGTTTTGTTATTTTAATAAGATGTGATACTTTGAAATATTTTTTTGAAAACAATATACAAACATTTTTGAAATTTAATAATAAATTCCCCCCAAACAAAATAATTGAATATTATTTTTATCAATATAATTAAAGTTATTACTTTTGTTATCATAATTAATGTTGTTATAATCATAGTTAATAAATTATAATAATAATAATAAAAATATTTGTGTGACTGTGTGTAGAAAACAAGTTTGGATAAAATACATTTCAGTGATTATAAAAGTGAAAAATTTTCATTGAAATATTTGAAAAAATAAAGAAAAATGTTTTAATGTTTTATACAAAAATAAAAAAGGTAAGTCATGAACGATTTTTTTAACATATTTATTTTATTTAAAGCTTTTTCGATGTAATGTAAACAATTGTTTATTTTTATTTTAGAATTTAAAAACTAATTATTTTGGAACAACTTTATTGATAATATTTAACATTTTCTGTTATTACTCGTCTAGTTTTTTTTTCTTATTTATCGCCTTATTCGAAAAAGTTAAAAATTTTGTGGAACAAATAAGTTGAAATTCTATCATATAAGACAGATTATTTTTTCTGATTTTTAAATTTTGTTATTTAACATTTTTTTATTGAATAACAAATCACAATTTTTAAGAATATAATTTTATCATTTTTATAGACCTGAGAATTTAGAATTATATCTTTTGTAAGAAGTTGATTAAAAAGATTTATGTATTACATGGATAGCTTACAATTGTTTTAATTACACTTAAACCTGCTTCACATAACATCTAAAGGAGACAATTAGTTCATCAGGCGTTGTGAAAATTTTATGTTCTTCTCATTAGCGAACGTAGCGAAGCGATTCACTGAAACGCTGAAAATATTTAAGGTTGTTGTTTTCATTATAATTTTTTGTAAATTTTATTTTTGTTTTTTGTAAACTTTGTTTTCATTTTTTGTAAACTTTATTTTACTTTTTTGTAAACTTTATTTTCATTTTTTGTAAACTTTATTTTATTTTTTTGTAAACTTTATTTTCATTTTTTGTAAACTTTATTTTACTTTTTTGTAAACCTTATTTTACTTTTTTGTAAACTTTATTTTCATTTTTTGTAAACTTTATTTTACTTTTTTGTAAACTTTATTTTACTTTTTTGTTGTAAATTTTTGGACCAAACGTTTCTTTTACGTCGAATTTTCATTTTCACATGCAACTCGCATGTATTGGTGCAACCTCTTTTCTTTCATAATTACATCTTAAGATGATCGACTGTGGATGCAAAGCACAATTACCGCCAAAATTATCAGTGCTCTTTCATTAAGAGTTTTTTTTTATGTATTTGGTTCACTATTAATCACTTTAATAAAAATGGTAAAACATGCAATCTTGTTATGAAAAACGACATGTCGCCTAAGACTTCAGTTTTGAGTAAAACAAATTTAATATATCAATTTAAATGCCCTCTACCGCATAGAAATGCATCTCATTACATTATCCAGGCGATTGTCGTTGCATTTGCAACAGGGTGCAATCCGCGATCATTTCGAGCAAGAACATACAACTAAATTAACTCGCGATCATTTGGTAAACAAATATTAAAGTGATTAATGGAAACCAAGTAGAATAGAAGCACTGCTAATTTTGGAAAATAGTCCGCATTTTGACATATTTTAAAATTGTTCTCGACAAGAAACATAAATACGCGGAAACTAAGTACTAGTAAACACACAGCCAATATGGATATTAGTTTTAATGAAATGTTGACGGATGTTCTACTCCGATTCAAAATTCAACTTTCGGTTGTAAACTTCGAATGAACAAATTGCTTGAAGGAATCAACGAAGATATTGAAAAACAAAAACATAAAATAAAGCTAAAAGCCCAATGAAGACTAGTTATAAAATGTATACAATATGTATCTATACTTCTTAGTATAATATAAAAACCATATAATATGTTAAGTTAATAAAATAGCTTTGATAAGTTCATTTTATTGAACGAAACTCAAGTCGGCATAAAAATGTTGTTTAAATTATAAAACAAAAATGTTATATGGTAAATTATTATATGAAGTCGAGCCAACAACGCATGTTTTAATCAGAAAAATTGAAAAATGGAATAAGAAAACTATCAATTGAAAATGGTCAAATAAGTACATTGAGTATTGCTTAGAAAATTATCTATTGCCAAA
>JARUHE010045550.1:0-25866 GCA_031471125.1 Archaeomysis grebnitzkii | reverse complement strand
TGGTGCGAGAGATAGTGCAAAAAAATATTTTAGTTTTAAATTAATTTTTTCTTGCAATTCAATACTATGCTATACATATTTGCTTCTAGATTTATTTAATATAACAAGAAGGTGAAATATTTAATTAAAAATGCAAAAAATTTAATTGCTATAAGATGATATTTTATGTGGTGCAGATGTGAACATTTTCTGTTTTTTATTCAAAATTAATAGTATTCAAAGTACAGTGTGAAATAATTAGTGCATTTTTCTTGTATTTTAAAAAAAACTTCTTGGCTAAATGCAGAATAGCTGTCCCCGTAGGTATAATATATCACATTATACATATGGGGACAGCTATTCTGCCTTTTTAACAATATGTATTTTAATAAATGCGAGAAAAAAGCATCAATTATTTTGCACTGTTCTAAGTATATTCACCTTTACTCATTTAGTTAAGAAAAATAGTAAAAAATTAATTAAAAATACAAATAGAGATGGAATAGGAATGATCTCTCACATGGTGGTAGTTAATTTTGGGTACAAAATATTATTTAGCTAAAAGAAAATTTTGTACAGAAAAATATTTTTGGTCAAAAATATCGAAAGTTGTTTACTGTATTGTATAATTTGTTTAACACGTAGATTATATTCTTCCTATGGTAGGGTTGACCTCTGAACCTGAATCCAGGATTTGTCGCAGTCATTTGAGGTGAACCAATGTTATTGGATATTGCACTAGCAACGGAGAAATAACATTCATGGCACCCTGTTTGTCAGTGTGGCAAACAGAGAATTTTTCTTCATTCTCTGTAAATAAAATTTTATTAATGTTCTCCAAATTTGAAACTTACAATTAAATCCTATTTGTTTTACATTGAGTTGGATTCTAGAGATACCAATGAAAATACAATACTATCAAAATGTTTGTTTTTATCCTTAACAAAAACTTTTGTGCTGAATAGCAGGATAAAAATAACTTTTTTGACACCCTGTCATCTAAATTTTCTGCAAACACTAACTTTTACTTATTTTACAGGATGAAGAAGTATTCGAGATTGTCGATTTTACCACTGCATCCGACTGGGAGAAGTTCACGGCCGATGTTGAAGAAGCATTACACGGATGGCAACTGAGCGGAGGTTCAGCCGTGTCCGATGCCTTCACCGTCGACCCGACTAACATTGAGTTGTGTGAAGATGTTGTCATAATAAAATTCACAGGTTGAGCACTTTTCATTTATTGTATAGTAAAACTCCTGAAATGTAGAAAGTTCTTAAAATGTAAAATCATGAAACAGAGATCCCTTAAAATGTCCACATCATTTCTATGAATACAAAGGAAATGTGACACAAAGGTGGGGGTAACTGTGTTAAATTGGTAGACAAAGAAAACGTGACACAAAGGTGGGGGTAACTGTGTTAAACCAATATGCCTGAAATGGAGATTCTTCCTATAATGTAGAACATTTCGGTCTTCATTTCAGGAGTTTTATTTTACTTACTTTCTTTTTTTAACATTTTTATTTGGGCCCAGTGGATCAGGCTATGGGTGCAGTTGCACAATTGCCAACAGAATCTGGTGTTCCCAGGCGGTCACCTATCCAAGTACTAACCAGACCAGACTGTTGCTTTAATTTTGGCCATGTACTCATGTGGCACATATTCATAACCTTATGTGGCCGTATAGATTTTATGTATTCAGTAAAGTTGGCAGGAAAATAAGGACACTTACATTGCAATAACAATGAAATAATGATAACAATAACATAAAAGATAAAGGGCAATAATAACGGAAATAAATAAAAACAAAAAGGAAAAACAATAACTATCAATACTTCAATAGCAATGAGATAATGATAACAATAACAATAAAATAAATAAAATAAAAAATAAATGGTAATAATAACGGAAATAAATAAAAACAAAAACTATCAATACTTCAATAGCAAAAACAAATAATGATAAAGAATAAAGAAAAAACAACTTTAACAATAAATACTGATAATAACTGTACAAGCTAACTGCAGCTGCTAGCCTAACAATGCTAATATCACATATTTCAAAATTCTTTAATCTAATGAAACACCCATCATTAATCACAAGACACTAATATAATTCATCGATTGCCGCTTTTGTTATTTCATGTCGAACAAATATCATTTAAAGCTTTAAACATAACCCATAGCTACATTTTTATTCACGGATTTCACGCCCAAGTTCGAGCAAATCGACACTTTAAATGACTTCATGAAATCCTACGTTTGGACAAAAATGGGGCCAGGAATCGTCAATACAATTGAATTGTCATAATCTGTCAAGTGATATGATTTAAAATATTTGCAAAGTGCAATCGTTGTTATGTACTCGCAACACAATTAATCAAGAAAATAAATGTTCGACAGAAAAATTTAAAAAGACATCTCAAACTTATAGCCAGGTAAAAATAATTCCCGAAGACTACAAATTAGCCAAAACTATCAGTAATTAGTATAAAATTTTATTTTCATCAAACATGAACAATCTTTCATAAATTTTAATTAAAAATACTTAAATTTTGTAAGAACAAATGTGCAATTCACTGAATTTAAAAAATAATAATGCAAGTAGCCACATATGATTTAATAGAACGGAACAACATTTCTTTCTTCATCGATGCGCTGTTCTTATTTTCGGTATTTTTTAGCTCTACCACAGATCCTTTACAAAAATTTCTTTGTCATCGATCGTACTTTTCAATGTTTTTCCAATTGATCATTTTAACATATATGCACCTATCAACAATCTTGTTATGTTTATGAAATTGTTAATAAAAGCATTATTATATTTCTCGAAGAAATATTGTACACCATAACATATGTTTACAATTGACAGGCATACCACCTGTATTGATTTTCCCACATAAAACACATACAAATGTAGGTTAGGCTAATAGGTGTTTTTGTCCACCCAAAGCCATTTGAGGAGCAAAGTCAGGTTAGGTTTTGTTTAGTGGGTCATGATAATGCTAAAATTTGCTTAAATACTGGTTAATAGAGAAGCAAAAGAATAGCTGTCTTGTTTTGAAAATGTGACTTCATCCAACAGTTGGTACACCTGGCAGTTGGCTGTGTATAATTCTTTGACATATTACTTATTTTGGCTATTAATTAAGTTATATTAATCAAAATATGAACATCTGGGCTTCAATCGAAAGCGACAGTGTTATAGAGTAAATTAAAATAGGCCGTTTTTACATACTTTTTATATTTTATGGAGAAAGTAGCCGTACTGAAAGGCGGCCTGAACTATAGTTTTACCTTTTGCAAGTGTTGAATTGAACATAATTTTCTATTTCAGAGCAACTTTATTTTTTTATCAATGAAAAAGAGAAATTTCAAGTTTTTCAAAAATGCATAGGTAGTGTAACAATTTAACAAGATAACAAAAAAGCTTTTATAGAAATTGATTGGGAATAACCCCAACATATAAAGTTTGGTAAAAACCTTTCTAAGGTTAGGGAGTTGTTATCAATTGACCAATCTATGCTGAAAATAGGCTGATTGCCACCCTGCTCAAACCAGGGCAATGCTGTAGAGCGATACTTGCACTGTCTCCATAGATATTACTATTGGAATGGGCAATGTGGATTGTGGAAGCCTAAAGCATTGGCCTGTGGCAAAACCCTAATTCAGATCTGGTTATAAAAGTACTAACATTATCAAACATGAAAGCTCCTTAAGAAGGAACCATAAAAGTATGGTTCTCAAAAATCTACTTTTAAATATTAATTATTTCACTTATTTTATGAACTAGTACTTTACCCAACATTACCTAACCTAACCTTACATAAATCACAAATAAAGGTTGCCATTAGAGAACTAAAAATTTCCCTAAATTGGTAGTACTTTCATGTTGTGTTGCTAGAATAGATTAACAGATTAAATAGAGTAAAGTAGGCTTTAGCCATCAGCCTGGCTCAAACTGTCATATTGGGTGATTTTTCATAAGAAATAAAGGCAAAAGCCTAGTTTAGATGTGGTTATGAAAATACTAAAAGTACTAAACATGAAATATCCTTAAGAAGGAACCATAAGTACTGCCCTCAAAAACCTACTTTTAAATATTAATCATTTCATTTGTTTTGTGAAATATTACCTAATCTTACCTACCTTTAACTAACATGAATCACAAATAAAGGTTGCCATTTGAGAACTAAAATTTTTTACAAATTTTCCTAAATGACAGTACTTTCTTGTTAAGTGTTGGTAAAATTGATTAACACATCTAAAGTGGGCTTTAACCAAAATGAATTTTTATATCTGGTTGTTGATTAGCAGGTTATTTTTTTCTAGTTTTAGTTTCCGTAGTCTAGTGAAGGACATATTTTATATTTTACCAGTTTTCATGTGCCTTGATTTCTTACCTTGATGGGGCTAAAAACCCCATCAGAAGCATGTAGAACCTCCACCCAGGACAATGGGGGACACTTCAAAAGAAATTGATTTGCCTGGTTCAGACAATATTTGGTTTTAGGAGAAAACTGGGCAATTCCCTAGGTTAAAACTATTAACCTGTTCAAATAAAAAAATACCCTATCAAGTTACCAAAAAATCATCTAAACTGACTTGCATGTTAATGATGTCATTAAACATATTTCTGGAATAAAAGGTGCTGCAAAACTACTAAGACTTAACTTTATCTACTCTTGTGTGAGTAAGTTCAACAAATAAACTAAACCAGTGTGAAATAATTGGTGTTTTTTTCTTGTATTTTAAAAAAAAATATCTAGGCTAAATGCAGAATAGCTGTCCCAGTAGGTATACTATATTACACATTCTGGTCTTGTATGGTTGAATAATAAGAAAATAATTGAGGAGGGCTTCGAAGTTGTTAAGTTACGTGTGAGCAGAAATAGACGATTGGTGAATAGTTGTAATTCGGTGGGGACGTCACTTCCAGTTGTCGATGTATTTGTTCACAAAGTTGCAGAGCATGTACAATATAACATAAACAGAGGTTCTAACGTTGTTGCATGCTTGCTGGACTGCTCAAAGACTTTTGATAGTCTCTTTTGTCAATCTTTTTCAAATCTTGTTTGGTGGAAAAATGTGCCCTTTGATCTTGAGACTTCTAATAGTTTTGTATAGCAGTATTAAGGCACTAGTATGAGGGGGAAACAAATACTTCCAATGTTTTCAGGTACTGAATGGTGTGAAATAGGGAGGGGTTCGGTCCACTGTTCTTTTTGCCATCTACTTGGATGTTTCATTGGATAGATTGAGGAGAGCCTGAATGGGTTGTTTTGTTAGAGTGGTTAATTGTTTCGTCCTAGCATATGCAGATGCAGATGATCTAATCTTGCTGGCAGCTACAAGAACTGGTTTACTCAGATTGTTCAATATTGGTGAAGCATATAGCACGGAATTTGATATCCGGCTCAATCCTGACAAGCGAGATAATTTAATTTAGGTATTTTTCAACTGAGCTGCATGTGAGCTTCGGTGGCTTTTTGATAAGAAAAGTTAGCAGGGTTAAGCATTTGAGATTTGATTACTGTAATAAGTTTGAAAGTATTTTTGATGGTGATCATATTATGTATACCCTCAAAGTAAGAACAAACGCTATAATGGGGCAGCTCCGTTTTCTATCGTTAGACTGACAAATAAAATTTTCAAGAGCCAGTGTTGTTTATTATGGAAGAACCTTACCTCATTTGGATTCTCATATATTGAAGTTTCTTGATACTGCATGGAGAATTTGTTGTAGAAGAATACTAAATGTAGGTAAAAGAAAACATTGTGCAATCATACCACCATTGATGTCAACTATGTCATTCGACGGAGATTGCCTGTCGTTCAATTCAGTTTCGTAGATCTGGATTGTATGGTGAAAATAAGTCTCTTCAATTTGCAGGAATTGTATCCTAAACCGAGATTTGTGTATGGCTAGAAATATACAATACATAGCATACAAGTGTAATGTCTCAAGCTATGAATTGTTTGATTTTAAGAAGGATCTCATAAAACTTTTGAAGGATGATATAGTATAGGACTGGAAAGTTAATATAATAAAGGAATTGATTTTAGTCAGCGACAGGCATCTTTTCACGATGCTAGATGAAGATATGTTCCTGATACTGTTTTGCAATTTATGTAACCATTAAATTAAACATGAGAAGTATTCTAAGTCAATGACTGTTTATCATTGTTTTTAAATTTTCTATTTCTTTTAATTTGTTTACATTGGAAGAAAATCAATTTTCTTACGAATAAAAAAAAATTACATATGGGGACAGCTATTCTGCATTTTTCCCAATAAGGATTTTCTAAAATGTGAGAAAAAAACACCAATTATTTCACGCTGAACTAAACTTAACAAATAAATAACTATAGAAACTGTAAAGACCTAACCTAACCTACAATTAAAATTGCAGTATTTATGGGTTAATAACTTAACAGTTAGGTCTAGTTAAGCTCCATACCTGGTCCAATCTTTATCAAGTTTTTTTTTGAGAGTTTCAATACTTCTTGCATCAACTATATTACCATCAAGAGAATTCCGAGCGTTGATAAGTCTATTTGGGAAAAAACAAAGATCTAGTTCTTTGCTTGGTTTGTATACTTTGTATCTGTGGCTTTTGTTATTATGTCCAGTAATTCTAAAAACTCTTCCAACTGTAGCCCATTGAAGCCTTTCATAATCCTGAACATTTTAATTAAATATCCTCAGTGTCTTCTTTTATTCAGTTAGTCAAGCAGAAGTTCTTTGAGTCTACTAATTTTATAGCCCTTCTTTGGACTGCTTCCAATAGATCAAGATTTCTGGCCAAACATGGATGCCGTGTGATATACTTTGATGAATATTTCCTTATTCATGTGTTTAAAGAAATTTTCAAGTTTTCTCATGGCCCTTTCTGTTCTACCAGTTGCCATTTTGTATTCAATGCATTGGTCAGGACAATTCAAGTCTTAGCAAATTTCGATACTCAGGCCATTTTCAGACTTGAAACCTTGTAGTTCAGTAGTTCTTATTCTATCTCCCATGAAATAGGTGTGATTACTGGGTGGCTTCCCAATGTGCATGACCTTGCACTTGGCATTGAAAGCCATTCCCCACTTTATTGGCCATTTGTTAATTTGTCCAGATCTTCCTGTAGTTGAAGGGATCTACATAGGTCATTAGGCACTTTGGCTTTGTTGATTCTCCTGTACATTTTGGTATCATATGCAAATAGTTTGCCAGTGAAAGGTATGTCATTTATGTATATGAAGAACAGTATAGGTCCCAATATAGATCTTTATGGCACTCCACTACAGACTGTTGTCCAATTGGAAAGTTCTCCCCCTACTGCTACCCATTGAGATCTGTTCTATAGATAACCTTTTAGCCAAGTGTGTAATTTTCCTCCGATTCCTCATGCCTCTACTTTGTTTATCATGTGGCACTTTATCGAAAGATTTTTGCAAGTCCAAAAAGACACAATCTACTTCATCCATTGCTTTTGCCCAGTCATCCAGTGTCCGGATTAAGTTGGTCATTGAAGATCTTTTTTGTTCAGTACACAATACTTGGTTTCTTCAAAAAAGTAAACAATTTCTTCTGTGAGGATTCTTTCTATTGTCTTGCACATATGGCCTGCAAGACTAATTGGTCGGTAGTTTTTGGGTCATTTTTTGGCCCCTCTGTAAATTGGGAAAACTTTTGCTCCATCCCAAGAGTTTGGGATTATTCCACTTTCAATTGATATTATGAAGAGGTTGTAATTAGATTGACCAAACAAAATGGCTTCTGAATCCTGAAGGCTTGATAGAGCTGCAAACTGCTATAGGACAAAATGTCAACATGAATTTATTTTTGTTAATAGTAAAAACTTTTCAAATGTTGACCATTTTATTTTCCAGCTAAACATTTTATTCAATTCCAAATGTGCAAGAAATGTAAAATTTCCACTCGCACAACAAAATAAGATTATTTAATGTTGGAACAAACATTTTTGAGTGACTGCAAAAGGTATATTCCATCATAAACCAAACTAAGACCATACATAAATGAGGTGTACATGCCATTGCTTTAGAGCTGTTACAGTAGTTTTCTTCATTAGACATATTGTTGAGAAATATTATTATGGAAGTATATATTATATATATTTTAGTTCCCACAAATGTGAAATGAAACTGTTTATCTTTAATGAAATACATTTATCCAAAATGTTTACAAAAAAAGTAATTTTGTAATACAAAATAAGGTTGCTGAATGTTGTTGCAAAACTAAAAACCAAACCGTTCAAATTTCCCTACGTATTTTATACTTTCTTGAGACTAGAATTAGCAAACACTAACCAAATTGAATTTAACTTCAATCTGATTAATTTAAGAAAAAGTTACTACAAGTCAATCACTATAAGCTTTCACAGTTCACCATTCACTTAATGGCCTAGTTGCAGGACTATTATATAAATGCCTCCTCCAAAATTAATTAATCCAAAACCTTGCCCATATAAAAGTAGATAGAGGTAATACAAACAAGAAAAGCTAATTATGGCAATTGGGAACGCACATGGCTGCGCATAAAAACTGTATTCACAGACTGCTCATCTTTACTTTTGTGCTACCCTCATTTTGGGATATCTCGACATTTAGATATAGATTTTGTTTGTTACTCAAATTAGTGAAATACAAGTTTATTTGGTCATGTTATGTACACCGTATACATATAATTTTCATCCAAATTTAGCAATGAATTATGAGGCTAGATGTGTTTGTCTCATGTTCAGTTCCCCAAGCACAAAGTTTTTATGTTTTTGGGAATGTTCATGACCTAGACTTGGGACCTAGAATTTCTGAATAAATGTAAGTACACACTAATAGCTTAGTTTGCAATAAAATACATTGGTGAAACTATCTTTGAAGGTAGATACCGTTTGTTTTATATACAAAACATTATTTAATTATGTAGAGTAGGTTTCTTAAAGCTTTCCTCTTTCTTCAATGTTTAATAACAGTTTGTTAGATAATAGATCTTGCTGTTAATTATGTCTAACCGATATTCATTTTGTGTGCAATCTTTAATGCTGGTTAATTTAAGTTTATTACAGTGGTTATTTTTGGTTAATTACAGTGATTATTTTAAATTAGTTAGTGGTTATTAAACCTTTTATTTATTTTAGGTAATTTTGTTAGATATATTGTTTATTTATAGTTGTTAAAAGTTATGTTGGTTACAGTGGTTATTGGCTAATAAGAAGATCAGAGGATGATAAGCGTTAACCATAAAAAGGCTCGCAAATCTGTTACATGAAATGATATTGATAATAATTAACTATATATTCAAGTTTTGTCAGCACTTGACCGCAATTTTCTTTAATTTCTGACAGCATGTCTAAAGTGCTTCACTCTGGTCTTTCTTTTTGAAGGAAAAATAGTAATAATTGTAATACTGAAGCCAATAGATCTAAAAAATTGAAGCTTTATAGTTTGTTATATGATAAGTGCTAAAATTTCTTCTACAAAATTGTTTTGATACCTACAGGACAAAATCCAATAATTACATTTTAATACTTAGAATTACCTTTGAAGCTTGGTGGGTTTGAGCAGCACCATTGTTGAAGGTGCATTCTATACACTAACATCACTGGACAATCCCTCCCACACAACATGTGCAGAACACTGGTACAGCTGAGAACAAACAAATCCCCATACTGAAAGAATACTTACATAAAATAGCACCAGACACCCATACTACATCAAACTGCCCACTGTGCCAACATCACACTCGCAACACAACACACCTTCACATGCCCGCAGTTGCAGACTGACCTGGCCCCGGAGGCCCTCTGGGCAGACCCAGTAACAACATCATGTTGTTACCCAATGTATACATGCACGGTCTATTTTCCATGCTTCTACGATCTAGATTGTGCTTGTCAGTTGTTTGTAGCTATAACATGATACAAAATTGACCAAAGGTTTTTCCAATAAGGTTAGTAATCATTGATAGGCTTTCATGGCCATACTGCGACAAAAACCGGTGAAGTATTTATCTATGAATAAAGCAAATGTTGAGTTACAAACTGGCTTCATACCAGGAAGAGGTTACAAGATAATATCCTATATTGAATTATTGTATTGAAAAGTTGATGAAAATGTTGTGGCATTAGATTTTAAAAAACCTTTGATACCATTAAGAGTAATAAAATACTTAGTTGTCTGAAAAAAATGAAGGTTATTCCTAGTGTAATTGATGTAATTCAGATCTATACAGAAGATCAAACCACACTGAAGATAAACAATGAGAATGTATGTGACATTGATATAAGCAGTGGGATAACACAGGGATGTAATGGATCTACAACCAATCTTATTAATAACTGACACTTTTGCAATAATTGAAGAGATAAGTATATACCAACACTCTTCTATGCCGATGATGGATTGCTACTAAGTAATATGAAAAAGAATTTACTGGAATGATCAAATTATTATGGCTTAGAGATGAATACAAGCTAGTGTGAAATTGTTATAATAAATAAAGGGATATAACCAAATTAAATTGAAGAATTCATTGTAAAGGAAAGGATAAAATATCTAGGAGTAAAACTTGGGCAAGGGGAAAATGTTTGAAAAGTAAAAGTATCAGCAGATTAATAAGTGTAAACAACTGGCTAACTTACCAAATATGATAAAACTGATAATATACGTCGGACTGATAAGACTTTTTGGAAGTCGATAGCAGTTCTTAGAGTGGCATACCATGAGTAGTATATTTCTTACAACAATCAGGAAGTTGACTCCAGAAACAAGAAAACGTTGTCTATAGATTCATTATAAGAGCTCTAAAGTACATACCAATTGTGGCCCTAAGAACAGAGGTTCGTTCATCCCTTTGGAAACCAAGGGATGAAAATAAAAATAGAACTCATGAAAAATTAAATAAAAAACAATCAAAATAAACTAGTGAAATAAAAATTTGTTAAAGAGTATGAAAGTGGATGCAAAACTTAGTTTTGAAAATAATAAATACAAATATTTATGTGATAAAGGACATGTCAATATATGTGATGAAGCAGAGTGGAAGAAAGGGCTGGAAACTATGACATCAATGAGATGGTATAGGAGAGGTAAAAGGAGATGTAAAATTTTAACAATGACAAATATCCGAGTCTGTATCTCGAAGCAAAAGCAAATGTGCTTTCATTAAATAGGAGGAAGAAAGAAATGCCAACTGTGTGGAGAGGAAAATGAAGATCTGATGCACTTCTTGTTGAAGTGTTTGTGTATGGATGACCTCATGAGTGGGATTTATGTTTGATAGAGAAGTTAGTTACTTCGGTACTTTCATTCGGTCTTAGTGGACCGGGCTATGGGGCAGTTTCAGCACATTCACTGCCTGAAAAGATGATGAGATGTTGGAGGTTTTTGCAAAAAGTGGAAAGAAAAAAATTATCAAGAACATGTGGCAGATAAGAAAGAAAGAAGAAGAAAAGAATAAACAGTAATCAAGTAGAGGTAACGGAGAAGGAGAGGAAATAAATAAACGACAATCAAGAAGAGGTAGCAGACTACTAGAATACCTACACAAAATAACCCCCAATAAATTTTGATAGATTAATTTAGCATAGCAGACAAAATAAATAAGTAATTATTTAATGTTACCTAACTGTTCAATACATTATTAATTGTTTAATACACTTCTTGGACAGTAGATTTTCATCAAATAGTATTTATAAATAAATAGGTATATTTAACAGAAAAATTAGTCAACTTTGAAATATTTTTCTACAAAATGAATTTTTTAGCATTCTTTTTTTTGAAAAATATTTGGGTGAGTTCTTGAATTGATTGATTTTATTTGACACGGTGTATATATGTCATTTTCAAGATAATTTGTATACAAATGTATCGAACAATTCTGAGGTTAGATGTGTTTGCCTTATATGCATCATGTTCAGTGCTGTGCCAGTACCACTCGCACATCGCGACACATTTTTCCACGTGCCCACGTCTGCGAGCAGACCCGGTCGGTCTGTATTGGTATAGGCAACACTATATTTGTATGGCAGGAGAATGAAAGTAGTGATGCATGGTGCCTATAGCTAATACATTGATGTTTCTAGTTGGATTCCTCGGAGCTCAGTTATTGGTCCCTTGCTTTTCTTTGTATATGTTAATTTTGTGATTGATGGTCTGGAATCAAAAGTAGGCTTATTTGCAAATGCCTTTTAGTTGTATTTAGCTCGATGTGGGTTTGATTACTTATACAGTAGAGTTAAATCATGGTCTGTCCTTTTCAATTTGTAAATGTACCAGAATGAAGTTTTGCAGGTGATTCAAAGTAGCTTCTGATTCACAGCAGCTCAATGCTAGTGGTGAGTCTATACCCGATACAAATAAATATAAAGATTGGGGTGGGAAAATGGATACTTCCTTAAAATTCCACCTGCACTTTAGGGAATTAGTTTGTAAGACCGAGGGAGTCTCTTTGAGTATTTTGACGGAACTGTTTGCAGGAAGATTTTCTATTTGTAAGTTGTTTTTATCTCTCACATTCATACTATCATTGATTGGAGTTCAGTTGTGTGGAATAAAAGGTATCTTGGGGATAGTAGACGTGTTGAGCCTGTCCAGAAAAGGTGAACTGTGAGAGAAAGCGTGTTTGATGGCTTGTCTTATGAGCAGAGAAAAATGTCTTTGTTGTCTATAAGACTCTTAAGGGATGATCTTGAGATGGTGTGGAAGAATTTAAATGAGTTTAGTTCTCGGTTGGAGGGTATTTTGGCCTTAAATAATATAGGTGTTATGTGGAGTCATTCTTCAACACTTTTTAACATGATCCTCAACTTATATTGGATCACATTTTTTTGCTGTGTGAGTATTGTAAAGATGGAATGACTTGCCAAAGGCTGTGGTGTCTGTTGCTTCAATTGGAACTTTTAAGCATGAATCATTTGGGTGATCTGCTGTATGAATATGATTTAAATTGATATTGTGATGTTGTTTTTGCTCTTACTTTTGTGTTCCATTTTTTCTGTGTTACTGGGAAGTTGATTGACTGTTGTTGGTGGTGATTCCTGGTTATGCTTGCTTGTTTTCTGTGTGTGATGGTTGGTTTTGTCTTGATTGTTTAAATAGAACCATATTAGCCAACCTTAAAGTTTGTCTGTTGAAGAGTTGTCCTGGTTGGAGGTTCTACATGTTTCTAGTAGGGCATTCAGCCCCATCAAAGTAAGAGATGACAAACATCTCTCAATGTGCATATATTTTTTCTATCCTCCTAAGGTTTACCAGGTGTAACTGGTTTAATTCTAGCATTTGTGGATGACAGATGTACCAAATTATTAACCTACAACTAGCAATCAATGTTTGATCACCTATTCTACACTTGCTCTTGAATCAATTTTAGGTATGCATCCCTTATGTCTTTAATTTATGCACACCATCCATTATGCTGCAAACATAATAATAAAACAAGCCCTTCATTTTAAGAATACATGTAATAATATATCCATGGAATAAATAGGCCTGTAACAAACTGTATACTCACCATGTCTAATAAGAAGCAACCTGAACCTAGGAGTTATTGCACTTAGTGCCTGAAGGTTGAATTATCAACCAACCATTAAAAAATCCTTGGCGTAATATTTGGCCCAAACTCGCCTACACAGCACATAAACAACATCGCATAAACAAACCCACCATAAACATGCTGAATGCTCTCACCACCACGTACTGGGGGAAACCAAAGAAACTACTCACCACACACAACTATCACACTACATCAGCAATGATATTCCCAAATGAGTATTATGTTCCATGCAAATATTTACATAAAAACATCAAATAAACTTTAATTAATCAATAACTATTTATGGAACTGATGTTTGGAATATATTTAGTTTGAATTTCATTTGTACATCTATAACACATAAGAGTTGGAATTGTTCAGAGAAATTCAATAGTGAAATTTCTTCCTATTAGTACTAGCAAGTCACTGAAGTTACCCGGTTGTAAGGTTCCTTGCTATTCAGTCATACTGATTTAGAATCTAGCAGATCCTCAGGAATCCATTTTAATTTAACCAAACTTCTGGTAAACATTTTAAATTATTCTTGATTTAATCAACTTATGGAAATCTATAGGACTGTTTTAGTGGCTGTAGTAGTCATTGTTTTATCACTTTTAATTTTTTTAAATTTTACTCAATTAAGTTTGACTTCATAGCTTAAAGGTGCTGAATACCCACTGTATACAGTGCCAGGGATAGCCTTGTTTGTTTATGTGTTCATTCATTGTCCTTTCTAATAGGACAGATACTGAAATCAATTGAAATACTAGTTCTGAAGCTTCAGTTATGATGCGATGGCTTAGTGGTCGTAATGATTACCTTCTATTTGGCTTTCTTCATTTACGTGCATTTGTATTTCCAACCAATCCCTCAAAAAATGTGCCAAAAAGGTTTTTTCTCTGTTGAAAATTTTTTGTTTTTCAACTCAACAAATTTTCTCGGGCATTCCCATTTAACTATAAAATAAAAACCTAAATATTGATAACCCATCAAAATGGAAAGTTGATTTGTTGTCCTAGTTCATAATGTATAAATGTATTGCCAATTGTTATATTTCGCCAATGTAGTTTGAGGTTTCATTTTTTTCATTTCATTGCGACTTTTTGTTTTTATTCTTCTTTTATCCATAAGATCTTATGTTTATTCTATCATTTTAAAAACTTTTTCAATGGAATGATATATAAAATGTGGAAAAAATTGTAACATGAAAATTAATAAAAACTGAAGTCAAGTTCGATATAAGGCCATGTAGTGGCTGTTGGATCACTATACAAATATTAAAGTAATTATTTAGTTGAATCTTTCGTGGACTATTTGCTACATATTTGGCAGCGAATGAACACCTTGTGAAAGCAACTATGCATTTCAAAACGTGACAATTTAAGTTTTTTTCTATTGAACTATTGTCATGTTTTTTAGATTCTGTAGTAATCAAGTTTAATTAGTTAGGTCGATCAATCAAAGAATTGTAATATTGAAGTATCAATAAATTTTGTTATTTATGAACAGACATAGTTCTAAATAATAAGTTAGATTCTGTTAAATTAATTTATTTGACATTGTTATCTTTCATATTTATAAATATTTTCCTGTCATTGTATTGCTCCTTATTGATGAAATATTTTTGAAATAAATAGGCTTTGTTGTCAAATTTCTACAATCTTGATACAAATGTAAAATTGTCAAATAATAATACATAAAAATAATAATAAAAATAAAATGATAATAAAAATAATAATTAAAATAACAAATAAAAATGTTTTTTTTTCAGCTATGGTTTGCGACAACCTCGACTCCAGATAAAGGACCGGCCCACCCAATGAATATGTAGACCAACACCACGCCAGTGAGACGAAATCAACACAGTTGATACTGGGCATCAAGACCCCCCTCGGCTGGCATCGGGTGTGTCGGTCACCTGCCCACCAGTGACGTCGGACCACCGTCATGTCCAGTATGCGCACCCCTTTGCAGACAGTGCCTGAGGTGCCTGCGGACCATATCTCTAAGTCTAAGGTGACGTCACAAATCTTAATTTTGTTCTTTTTAAATCTATTGAATTATTCTATCGGCTTTAATTAGCATTCCTTTTTTTTTTGAAGTGTTTAATGTCATTCAGTTGAGATTCGCTCTTTGTAGTTTTAGTCTACTGAATTTATGAATAAACAGGCTTGCACCCTGTGGGTGTTCAGCACCCTAAAACTATAAAGAGCGAACCTCAACTAACAAACATAAAACAGATTAAAAAAGATAAAATAATGATAATTAAAGCAGATAGACCAATCCAATAGGTTAAAAAAGAGAACTAAATATGAATATATTCATTCATTCATTTATCTTAAGTTGTGTGGCACTCATTAACTCTCGTGTGTATCAAAGACCAGCTTCTATCTGATGGAATAATTAATAATTAGATTTAAATGGCTAACAGGGGAACTTGCTTTAATGTGAATCTTATTTTTCAATCTTGTGGGCATAGATATGAAGGAAATTCTCAACTGCTGCCCTCAGCAATTTAGGGTTTGTCCATCAAACTAATTGCATAGGTCTTGTCCAACTGCAGTATGCCAGAGATTAGTTTTAATATACTTTATTAATTTTCTCAACTAGTACAAAAAAATTGTGAAATGTGCCTTTTTCAAAAACAAAACAAAATTAAATAAGAACTTGCAAAATTCAAAAAATTTTAATGAGCACAATTTTTGACTGGATTGAAAATAGCACAAGTGAGGTAACTCATCCAAACCACAAAGTTTGCCTCACTTGTGCTGTTGTCAATCCGGCTAAATGTTCTGGGGGCAGCAATTGTAAGTTTGTCCATAAAATAGCAAAAGAGTTCTATGGTTTAAGTACATTGAAAAATATAAATATTTAAACTTTATATAAATTATTATTAATGTTAATTAAATATTTTCTTTATCTCAAAATTTTATCATTAATTCCAATTAGTACATACAACTCAGGGCAATGCTTCAGAGCAATGTTTGCCAAATGTTACATAGGAATTACTATTGGAGTGGACATAGTGGAAGCCTAAAGTACTGGCCTGATTATTGAAACTAGTTTTAATTTTAATTATTAATTATTACACGAAACCAGTTTGATCTTTAATTTATAATTACAATTCATTATTTCATTTTCAAACTTCTGAATCTAATTTTAAATCTTATTAATAGCATAAAATTTATGTGAATAATTAAAACTAAAATGACTTGCCATTACATCTGATTGCAACTCAGGACAATGCTTTAGGCTTCCATATTGTCCACTCCAATAGTAATTCCTATGGAGAATATGTCCAATAGTGATTCCTATGGAGAATATATCCAATAGTAATTCCTATGGAGAATGTGTCCAATAGTAATTCCTATGGAGAATATTTCCAATGGTAATTACTATAGAGAATGTGTCCAATAGTAATTCCTATGGAGAATGTCCAATAGTAATTCCTATGGAGAATATGTCCAATAGTAATTCCTATGGAGAATATGTCCAATAGTAATTCTTATGGAGAATATGTCCAATAGTAATTCCTATGGAGAATATGTCCAATAGTAATTCCTATGGAGAATATGTCCAATAGTAATTACTATGGAGAATGTGTCCAATAATAATTACTATGGAGAATATGTCCAATAGTAATTACCATGGAGAATGTGTCCAATAATAATTACTATGGAGAATGTGTCCAATGGTAATTCCTATGGCGAATATGTCCAATAGTAATTATTATTATAGAGAATGTGTCCAATAGTAATTCCTATGAAGAATGTGGCAAGTACAGCTCTAAAGCATTGTCCTGCCACAACTTTTGTTAACCATTACACCTGACTTCAACTTTTTTTCTTGTCCTTGCATCTAAACATCGTTTTTTCTTTCGCAGGCCAGGAGCTCATCACGCTCCTCAACGCCACACCAACAAACGAGCTCGACTAGAAAGGTAAATGCGATCTCTGTTCATGCTCAGTATGTCACCAATGTAATAATGGCCTTAGAGCATCTAATCCATTATGACAAAGCTAGCAGAAACAATTATAAGTTTATAATATGTATAAATTATTTTGTGCAGCAAGTGTATATAGAAGCCAGCAAAACATGCAATCCATTATGGCAAAGTTTGCAGAAGTAATTATAAGTTTGTAATATGTTTAAATTATTGTGTGCAGCAAGTGTGTATAAGCCAGCAAAACATGCAATCCATTATGACAAAAGCTAGCAGAAATAATTATAAGTTTATAATATGTTTAAATTATTTTGTGCAGCAAGTGTATATAGAAGCCAGCAAAACATGCAATCCATTATGACAAAAGCTTGCAGAAGTAATAATAAGTTTATAATGTGTTTAAATTATTTTGTTCAGCAAGTGTAAATAAATACCAGTATAGTAGGCAATCTATTATGGCAAAAATTTGCAATAATAATTATAAGTTCATAATAATTTTGTATAATTACATATACAAAAGGTTTTCAATAATAACTTGTTATTTAATAATCTTTTTATTATTGAATTTTATTAAAAACAAAAGAACAAATGTTTTCAGAACAGAATTTAGTTTGAAGTATTAAAATGTTTACAGTGAAACTTGAATATCAAAGCTAATAATAATAATTATAATGGTAATACTAACATATATACACATACATGTACTGTATATGATAGAACTAGTAACTGGTTTTAATATACATATGATAGTTTTAATTATAATAAACTATTTTCTTTTTTTAATTATAATTATAATTATAATTATAATAATTATAATAAACTACTTTCTTTTTTAATGTTATAAGGTCTTGCAAACTACCTGTTCTATCAAATGAGTTGATGAGCAGCTTGTAACAAACATCAACTTCGGTGAAACACGTTTAAATTAAAGGAGTTGGGTTATTTTTCCTAGTTTTTGCAGATAAAGGCCAGTAAGCGATGCTGAAAATGCATATGTTTGTAAGACTTCTACCCACAAAATTTAACCAAAATTTATTGTTGCATTTCCACTAATTAAAGAAGTCGTATCAGAGACAGAATTCTGACTAATTGTAACCTTATATTTGGGGAATTAGTTTGCAGGGTTTTCAATGTGTCCCACATGGTGAGATTTTCAAGGCTCCTAGTTTTCCTTCATTACAACTTGGCTAATTGAGATCAGTTCATAAAAACATTACAGATTATATATAAATATGTGGTTTGTGGTAATATAGGTCATTTGCAAAATGTTTGTATTTGTACAAACGGTTCTAATTTAGTGTAAAAATTATGTAAGTTCCATAAGAGACTTTAGCCTGTAGTTCCTGTAACCAAGCTATGCTTGTATGGGCCTTATTGCCCATCTACCATGTGTGATAAAATTCATATATTTGTATATATTTTACAGTTTTATACAAAATAAAATATATATATATATATATATATATATATAGTATATGTAATGAATAATTTAATCTAATTTGTTATAAATGTACAATATAGGCATATCTATGTGGCATTTTTCATATTCAGCAGGTACAAACCATGATAATTTAAACAATTTCACACATTTCAATAGTAATTAAAATACTTTGGTATTTCTGATAAGTTTTTCAAGATTCGGCACATCTTCTCCTCTATTACAAAACTATTATTTTTATTTGCACTAACCCTAACACAATCAGTGGATGAGGTAAGGGTTGCTTACTAGGGAACTCGAGTGGGAAATCTACGGCAATAAACCCTGGATAAATAGGAGTATGAGCTCTTCTGTTGGATAAGTGTTCATTGATTTATCCATAATATACTGTACCAGTAAGAGACAACTTTCCCTATCCACTCAAGTAAAATTTATGATTATTAAGAATGCCTAGACAACATAAAATAATAATCATCTTTGTGAAAACTGAAGAACCTGGATCATTTGGCAATATATTCTACTACAGTACCTAATAGAAGAATATGACTGTCGCTATGTTGGCTCACAAGAACTAATAGAATAGGGCAGTAGAGATGGAAAAGAAATCTATGCATAGAAATAAATATAACCAATGCTCCTCTAATGGCATCTTAGCAATTAGGTGGAAGGATAACAAGGCATTCAATGCCCTTACAGTTGATCATGAAATATGACAAGACAACAAAAGAAATAGGTGGAGATTTCTTGCCCAAGTGTCATCAAGGAGGATAGTGGAAAGATCTAAGATATTGAAAAGTTCGACATGGTCAATCACTTATACAAAACTCCAATCGGAACCAGAAGGTCGTACAGAAAATTATTTGGCTATACTGTGGACCTGTGTTTATGTAATGCTTGGATACTTTATAAACGAGACTATACAGCTATTGTTCTGAATCCAGAACTACTCACGAACTTTAGGCTAAACATATCAATGTCCGCTAGTAGACATAAACTATTTTCAAAGGTAACATGTTTTTTCTTCATGGTCAGGTCATACAAATGCCAAAATGAGGTCAACAACTTCGGATCAACAAAGATATGATACCTGAAAAAAACATATGCCTTTATCTGTAAGTAACATGAAGATGTATGTGTATAGTGTGCCAGGTACCACTGTGTTTCGGATACCAGTAACTGCTTCCAAAATGTTCATACACCTCAACTTGAAGAGACATCAAGCAATGATTGATTATAACTTTAGATAGAATAATTATAATGGAGTATAATATAATATACAACTTTCGATAGAATAATTTATTTTATTTTATATTTGATCTGAAGATAAAGAGTCCTTTATTTAGTCAATTATTTTTAATATACAAATAGCAAATGTATGTTTTTAAATTTTGTACAGATATGAATATAAATATATGTTCGACTATATCCTGGCAGGTATGTACAAGGCCTGTAGTACAGTCGGCATTGTAATTACTATCCACATTTTTCTTAACTTTATATAAGAACATCCTTGAAATATTAAAAAAATTGGAAACAAAAACTTTCAGAGCCTGAAAATTTTCATTTACTATATACATGTATTGGTGTAACCACCTGTTCATATGAAACTACTATGTTGTGTAAAGTGAATTAGATATTAATTAATATTTTTTTAGCAGTCAGGCTTTGTAAAACATATTGAAGAAATAAGTATAAATATTATTGTAACATGTTCTTATGTTACTAAATTGTGAAGTTTTTGAATATTATTATATTAAAACTTTCTTTTGTTTCCAATAAATTTAACCTTAATCCATCAGAAAAAAAACCCTTTGTTTAATCATGAATTTGATGTTCATTTGATCTAATTCTTGAAACTCAAAATGTTTATTATTTAAAAAAAAATTTTTGGCAAAAATTCCTTTAGGAAGAGAAATTCTGGTTCTTTTATTTGTTTTAAATAAAATTTTCTCTAAACCTTCAAATAAAAATCTTTGTTAGCCATGGATATAACTTATAAAATGTATGTTTTAATAGGTCACTTATTGAATCTGGTTTTTCATACACAGCTTAATAATGTATAGTTTGTTTCATAATTATGGGATTGATATTATCTTCAACAACCATATTGGTATATTTTATACCATGATTAGGAAATAAAACCTGGAATTATATTGTTACAATAATAATGGGAAAAAAAGGCCAGAAGGGATGAACATGGTTACAGGGACAATGGGCAAGGTACCCGCACCGGTTATATGCTTAGTGCAATATTGCAGAAAAAATACTGCTACAAAATAAAAATGTTTACTAATAAAAATTTAGTTCAACACTCAAACTATTTTCTTGTTTCTTTAGCATTTCTATCTGTGCCCACTAAATGGTTAACAAGTCTTTTAAAATTTTAAAAAGTGAAAACAATGTTTTTATAAATTTACATTTATTTCACTGCTGCAGCCAGTGTGACCGCAATTGTCCTTTTTCGTTGTGACCTCACACAACCCAAATTCGAGAAAGTATATCTGGCGGCATAAATGATTGGTCATCCACTAATAATAATAATAATATTTGGAGCAGAATTAATTGAACTTTAACCGATCTCTGTCCCTCTTTACATATCAATCTTAATATTATTACCCACATCAAGTGATGTGTACCCTAAGGATATGCAATATGTGGTGCATCCTCCAACTGGGGTAAGCTTAGCATATTAGATTTTAAGGGAATACAGCCATGTTCAAATAAATCCCAATGAAATAACCTCAGAGCGGACCCAAACCGGTCCCAATGAGATCGGCTTATGCAGCGTTCGTATCCACCATCTATCTTTGCCAAAGGGTTATGTAGAAACGGATGCCAAACCAGTGATCTATATTTGAAATTGGTATCCAAAATACTACAACTTTTGTGGGTGAATGTAGTGGTTTGCCCCAATGAACCCTTTTTTTTGATGGGTGCAAAAATGCAACAACTTTGGTTGGTGAATGTAATGCTTTGTCCAACCAACCCCATTTAATGAATCAATCGTGCAGTGATGATGCACTCTCTCCAACCTCTTATTGAACACCTGTTACACCTAACATAAATTTATCCACCTATTCCCCTCACATGAATTTAGCCACCTATTCCCCTCACCTAAATTTATCCGCCTATTCCCCTCACATAAATTTATCCACCTATTCCCCTCACATAAATTTAAACACCTATTCCCCTCACATAAATTTAGCCACCTATTCTCCTCACATAAATTTATCCGCCTATTCCCCTCACATAAATTTAAACACCTATTCCCCTCACATAAATTTATCCGCCTATTCCCCTCGCATAAATTTAGCCACCTATTCCCCTCACATGAATTTATCCACCTATTCCCCTCACATAAATTTAGCCACCTATTCCCCTCACATAAATTTAGCCACCTATTCCCCTCACATAAATTTAGCCGCCTATTCCCCTCACATAAATTTATCCGCCTATTCCCCTCACATGAGCAAGAAAATGTTCATTCAAGATTTATGAGAATACAATTAAAACCTATTTTTTTTTTTAGAGAAATTGAATTTATTGTTGGTGTTTTCACAGATTGTTACATCAATGTTTTAAAAAAAATTCAAAGATTTATATAATAAATAAACATTTTTATTGTTTTGAATTGTGTCTGAAGAATATCAAACAACATTTGATGGCAAGTTCATACATTGAGATGAATGTATAAAACGTAATGTTTGGGAAAACTAAATGATTGTAATTTTGCCTGTTTGTATGTTAACTAGCAAATCCTGACCCTGTGTGGATTACTCACTAGCCCCTCCTTGTAGCGAATGATTTCACTAAACTTCCTTATATCAAATTATCAATTCCAATGTGGTGATTATAAATTTGTATATTGTGTATATGTATGTCTTCCCTATTCCTCAGTGTAAATGTTTTAGTATAGATTGTACACTTAGGAGTGGACATATTAACCCTTTACTGCGCGACAAAGTATTTCCATAAGAAGTAAATCACATTAAAATTTGTATTGAAAACAACTCCTATGCAATGTATCCTATATGATACATTGCGTAGTGAAGGGTTGAAATATACAGGCATTACTGTATGTTGTCACTTTTCCGAGCTGGTGAAACCATCCATTTTTACATCCAGTAAAGGTTTCCAATCCTTCTGTTCGTGTAGAACATTGTATATGAATATACACACAAATGTTCAGAACTCTAGCTTGTATGGTTCTGTAGTTATAAAGGCACAGCCTAACAAGATTTATATATTTACAAGATACATTTTAAATAAAAACTATTTTTTATGTCCTCGATAAAAAATCTACATAAATGGTAGTGCAAGCTATTTTTGATCTGAAAATGGTGCTAAATAAATCCAAACAACATGAATGGATGTATAGGCAACCTCTCACACTAGAGCTTAGTTTCAAAATAAATCCTGGATCCCAAATGTTTCCTTTAAGATTGTGTTGTGATGCAATTATAATTGCCATCTTAATTACATTGAAAATGTTTTAAAGAAAATGCTCTCCAGCCCTATGATTGTTATCATTTCAGTGAAGTGGTCTTTTATGGCACCATTTTGAAGATGCATAATTGAGGGTGTGTTATTATCCAATTATAATTGCCATCTTAATTACCTGGAAAGTATTTTCACAGAAATGCTCTCCAGCCCTCTGAGTGGTTATAATTTTAGTGAAGTGGTCTTTGATGAATTTTGAATTGTACATTTTTCCATGCTCTGTGTATGTTATGAGGGAATATTTGTTCAATGTTGTTTCTAAAAGTTTCTCTTGTAAAGATATGCTTCTACTAAGATATCAAGGAATGATGATATATTTCATAAGTAAATGTTTAATTTTTGGTGAAAATATCATCACTCTCTCTCAAAAGTGTTTCTGCCATCACTTCAGTTATTTTGCTCTTATTGGTGGCTGATAGTTGCAGTTTGCATAAGATGAGTGCGGCACTGGAAATTGTAGGACTGCCATGGCTTGAACGTGTTGAGTGGCAGGATGAAAATAAAGCATTGTGAACATTGAAAACCTGGTATCAAGGAGAAGCAGATGAAAGATGAGTTGAAGGAAATGATCCTGGAGTGAAAGGTAGCACAAAACATAAAGTAGTGCTCTCGAATTACCATGATTTCGAAAATATGACAACATCTATTACGTAATGAAAGTAAGATATTGAAATTCTACTCTGAAATAAATGTTCTTGTACTATGAATGTATGTAAATGCAAAAACTGATTAGTAAATATTTTAAGCTAATAAAAAAGTGAAAGAAGGAACCAAATGGACAGGGTCCTATGAAAACAATAAGGCAAGCTTTTATAATAATAAAAAATGAAAGCTATGTGTTGAGTATAGATTATTATTATGGAGGAATATATTTTTTTATGTTTGAACTAAATAAATTGTGTTTATTGTACTGTATATTCATTCTGTCGTGTGAATTAACTTATTTAATTGCAATGTGTTGATGGGTTTAATTGTTGTAAAGCGGCATACTCAAATCCCCAAAATACTATTCAAAATAGTTTTTTTTATAAACAAAAGCTTTAGTTAAGATGCTAATCTTATCAAATGACTTCTTGTACAATGAGTTTTGTAACCTTGTCAGTGTGTTGAACCAGAATGTTGGGCACATTCTTAAACTTTGGTATAAACATCGTCAGGTAATAAATGGTGAGGCATAAAAGACAGGAAATTTTTGAAAGTTATTTATTAAACAATCTAATGGGTTCGCGTTGAAAATCTAGGAACTGTGACATCCGGGATATAAAAAATGGTTAAACAGTTTAGATTCATCTTTTTTCCATTCGTATGGTATCATAAATAAAATAAAATATCTGTGGTCGTATATGCTTCTGGCGAAGAGTTAGGCTTAACCTGCATCTCAGTTTGGGAATAGGAACTTCAAAAGTTAACATTTCTGACAACTGTATGACGTAACCATTAGGCTAAGGAGGCTTAGCCTAAACACGGAACTTGAATTTGACAGTGGAGGTCATTTAATGTTGATTAATATGATGTAATTAGAATTAACTGTGTTTTCAATCAAATGTAATTTTTAAATTAAACTTAATATTTGCAATTAAATTGTATTACCACAATTAAATATCACATTTATCCAAACTTCTATTTGTCACTTCATTTGTTTGTAGTTTTTTTTTCATTCTCACAGGTGGATGGGGAAGCTGAAACTAAAAACCAAACTTTCTTCATTTAAAATCCATTCGAGACCATGTTATACGATTTTCATTAAATCTTGATTCAATGAAAACCATATAAAATTATGCCGATGTGATTTAAATCAAGAAAAGTTTAGTTGGGAACGCCATTTATGTTTCTTTGTCTCCAGCATGAAAAAAATGCTAGACCATTTTCTAACATTCATTGTACTAACACCAAAACTTTTTTTGGTGGTGCGTATTCATCGCCTAATTGAAAAACAAATAAAAATATAGAAATTCTTTCGAGAATTTCTATGAAATAATTTGACAACTTTTCACACTTGTAGTCAAAATTAACGAAGTTTCACGTTTAATGAATTCCAACATCTGCTTCAATGGAATTACAATTTTAAGAAAATCTAGAATTCTGACTTTCAATGTCTTCGCTTTGTATTTTTTTACAAAGAAACCTTTAACCATGAGTTAAAATTAAATAATAATATAATATAAAAATAAAACAATTATAATACATAGCTATATGAAATAATAATATATAATATAATAATAATAATATTTAATATAATAATAATGATATTTAATATAATAATAATAATATTTAATTAATAATATATAAAATAATAATATATAATATAATAATAATAATATTTAATATAATAATAGATAATTATAATGAAATAATAATATAATATATAATAATAATAATAAATAGCTATAATTAAATAATAATACAATATAATAGTGTAATAATATATAATATAATAATAATAATATTTAATATAATAACATAAT
>JARUHE010045439.1:0-16020 GCA_031471125.1 Archaeomysis grebnitzkii | reverse complement strand
GTTCCAATAATATTTTAATATATTTCATGAAACATTTTAATGGGTCAGTCATTTCGACTCACTCGCTTTCTAGTATATAATTTTATGGGTAATACCCACCAAGCTGGAGGGACCGGGGGTAAAACCCACAAAGCTGGAGGTTTTATGACGTTGAGCCCAGTTCTTTAAATAACTGGGTTACCTTAATCTGTGGTATGCATTACCACAGATATAGTGCAATATTAATAATGCATGCTGCTTTATGTTTGCGTTAATTGTACTTTAATGTTGTTCTAAAATAACCCTTATTGTAAAGGACCGTAAGGGTTGTTTTGTGTTATCATATATTATTTGATTATTAAAATGCCAGATGCTTCCATTCTAAGAATCCTTATATTTTTGATATTTAATTACTAAAACACGCAATAAATACATTGATTAAAATGCATTCAAATACTATATTTTTTCAACTATAGCGTTACATATTTTTTTTATAAAAGGTTTAAGATAAAGGAATAAATCGTACATGTATGCAATAATAATTTTGAATGCACATTGAAAAACTGGCATTTTTCAATCACTGTTTTGAGACAGTTAATTCATGTTCAAATGATGTCAGAATAATGTATGTTGAGTAAATTTGACATATTTATTTTTACTAATTATTTACTATACCTTTTCTTATGCTGGTTTCGATGTTGTACAGTGCATTACTATATAAAGAATATTATTATAAGAATTTATATTTAATTTGATTTTGTAAAATTGAAATATGTAAACATGGATGTTAATCATTTTAGTTTGAATATCTTTATCATGTAGGGAAGTTATGCAGCAAAAAATATTTTGCTGTGAGGAAAAACACGTGTGTCAATTCTGTAAGTACGATACCAACAGTTTCTACCTTGGCTGATGTACAAAGGTTTCATACAGAAAAGAAATTCATTTTTATTTGATTCTTAGATTTCATTCCATAACCCTAAATTATAATTCGAAAAATACTTATATGTTTACTGTTTTCTCATAAAAAAAAGTATGCAACTGTATTATAACTTTTTTTGCAAATTAAATTTCATAACAAATTCATGTGTTAACTATTATTTACCTGCAGGAGGGTCAGTGGGAGGGATAAATGACAGGTGTGTCTGTAGACATCTGGGTATGTCTTGCTACTTCTTGTGCGACAAAATAAGCAATACTACGGATCACCAGAGCTTTTGAGATTTCCATGGACAATCAGTGACAATTTAATTAATTTTCCTTTTGAATATATTTTATTCAATCATAGAGCCAACTTAATTTAAATTGTATATATCATTTTAAAGCAAAAACAATAAAAATCACAATGGCCTAAAAATTGTAAGAATTTTATAAACCTGAAAATTTATATGTCGATGTTACCCTTCAAAAAATACTCTACGGTAGAGATAAAGGCTCACTGACGTCCTTCAAAACAGCTCACACCAAAATATTTGTTTTCATTTCTTAATCTCCTAAACTTCAGCTGATGTTGAACAGATTACATGTTTTTGAGTGGAATATATATTTCAACGCAACTTTCACACTTTAAAATGAAGAAAAAATGAGTTCATGATTACTCTAAGGTTGTTCATTCATGATGTAAAGATAATAAAAATATTAAACTTTCACACTTTAAAATGAAGAAAAAATGAGTTCTTGATTACTCTAAGGTTGTTCATTCATGATGTGATTATGTGAAGATAATAAAACATTAATTTTTCACAGTACAATGAACGAAATTATTATTTTTATGATAGCTGCCCAGTGCAGGGTGTCATTCAATGTGCCAAATGAGTTTTTTTTAAATTCAGAGAGTCTAATTTATAAATTTTGATAAACGGAGTCCTTTTTACACATTGAGTGAATGAAGTTATTGAAGTAGAATTAATTATTGGCAAAACTTCATGAGTGACTTTTTTTATGACAATGGCATGTTAAACCAATTTATTTTCTTTTGAAAGTACTAGAAATAGTACAAACCTCACCTAATGCCAGGCTATTGCTTTAGTTTTGATGATGGACTCGGTGCATCACACGGGGACATTTTTTAATTCCCCGAAAATTCACCTTCTATAAATATTTTCCAGGCAGATTTATATTTGACCATTTCTCTTTAAAAATAAATAAATTTAATTGAATTGTATGCTTATTTTTTCAAAATAAAGGCCATTGTTAGTGTAAATAATTCATAGTTTTGCATAGAAAAGTACTAGTACTGATTTAAATGATGAAAGGAAAAATATTCTCCAAAAATGTTTGAAGACCCTCTTGATGCACTGCATGGACTCATGTGGCACATATTCAGAAATCAGAACCTTATGTGGCAATGTGGCTGCATAAATTATATGTATTCAGTAAAGTTGACAGGCAAATAAGGACACTTATGAAATAACAATGAAATAAAGATAACAATAACAAATAAAACAAACAAAAAATAAAGAACAATAGTAATACAAATAAATAAAAACAATAACTATCAATAATTCCATAGCAATAACCATATAATGATAAGAATAAAGAAAAGACAACTTCAATAATAAATACCAATAATAACTGTCCAAGCTAACTGCAGCTGCTAGCCTAACAATACTAATATCACATATTTTAATCTAATTAAACACCCATCATTAATCACAAGACCCTAATATAATTCATCAATTGCCACTTTTGTTATTTCATGTCGAACAAATATCATTTAAAGCTTTAAACATAACCCATAGCTGCATTTTTATTCATGGATTTCACGTTCGAGCTCGAGCAAATCAACACTTCAAATGAATTCATGAAATCCCATGTTTGGACAAAAATGGGGCCAGGAATCGGCAATACAATTGAATTGTCATTGACATCATAATCTGTCAATAAAATTTCATTTTAAAAGACATTTCAAACTTGTGGCCAGGTAAAAATATGTACTGCAAAAAGACCTTTTTTCACACACAAATTAGCTAAAACTGTCGGTAATTAGTATAAAATTTTATTTTCATCACACATGAACAATCTTTCATAACATTTAGTTAAAAATACTTTCATTTTGTAAAAACAAATGTGTAATTCACTGAGTTTGAAAAATAATAATGAAAGTAGCCACATATGAAGTAATAGAACGGAACAATATTTTCTTTCTTCATCAATGCGCGGTTCATATCTTTGGTCTTTTTTTAGCTCGACCACAGATCCGTTAGAATTTTCTCCTTTCTTTGTCGTCGATTGTACTTTTCGATGTTTTTCCATTTGGTTATTTGAGCATATTTGTAAAATATATGCACATATCAACAATCTTGTTATGTTTATGAAATTTTTAATAAAAATGTAAGTAAGCTACTTAGAGGTTAGTGAGTTTGAATATATTTATGCAGCTTAATCAAATTTTTGACGGAAATTATGTGAGTGCGAAAGCTAATATTCCTCTGGGACAATGTGGCAGCCTAAAGTATTGGCCTGTTTGCTGTTCAATGCTGTCCTTCAAGACTAAAAAAATTCTTTAAACAAGTGTATTTCGGTCAATCCTATGGAGAGCTAAGGGAAAGTTGTTACAAAACCAAATCTTGCCAAATAGTTACAGAACTTAAGGCAAACCTTTGCTTGAGATCCCGTTTAAAAAGTACTAAAAGTAGTAAACAAGAAAAATCCCTAAAAAGGAACCATGTTTGGAAGAACATTGCATTACATTACCTAACCTAACATAACCTAGCATAAATATGAACTAACCTTAATTCTTTTAAAATTTGTTTTATGTCCAAATGAGAATTTTCAAAAAAGTATTTTTATCGATTGATTGCGTATGTTCACAATAACCGGTGCTGTTCCTTTTAGCACACGTCAATCGTAATTTGTTTTCATTGAAACTTAATAACGGGTCCCAAGCTGGACACTTTATTTTCAAATTAATTAGTTTTTTATATTCCAAATATGCAAGAAAAGTTATGTTTTCACTTTCACACAAGGAATCAAGATCATCCAACATGGAGACAAACATGGCTGCCAGTGAACTGTTAAAAAACATTTGCGATTTGAAACTTGCCATTCGTAAACTAAAAATTAACAAATTTCCCTAAACTTTTAGTACTTTTTCTTAGTGTTGCTAGATTTTATTACGGGATCTCAAGTAAAGTTTAGCCCAATTTTTGGCCAAAATATGCAACCACTATGCACAGGGCATTACTAATTTATTCAAGGCTTTTCAAGCTGTTCAAGAAGCAGGCCATTATTTTAAAGTTGATGCACACTATTACGGCACTTTTAAAAAAAATAAGTATAGTCATTACGGCACTTTTTTTTAAATTTAAGAGGTGAATACAACAATTTAAATTGATTATATGTTCAAAGTGAAGGAGCTTTGAACATGGCTAATAGGCGTTTTTTTTTAAATCACTTCGCAAAAAGCTTAAACACGATAAAATATGTATGTTCCCATAGTGAGAAATAAAAAAAATACAGTATTATAGTAATTATTTGATAATTAAATGGTTAAAATTTAAATACTTTTCCAAATTTAAGTACTTTTCCAAGTTTAGGTATTTTTTTAAGATTTTTTTCTTCAAAATTCAGGTACTTTTTTTTATTTTACTATGAATGCTTCATTTAACTGTTTTACATACATGAGAATCAGGTTAGGTTGTGTTTGATGAGTTCTTATAGTGCATTGCTTTTATATAATTCAACTATTTTTATTTAAAAATATACCTTTTGGTACTATTTGTTAGCTTCTAGTATTTCCTTTACTCAAACTCAAGTGTTTAGTTCTCATTTAAATGTCACGTTGTGAGGTAACTTTAAGTGATTTACTATAATACTTTTTTTTTTAAATTTCTCACCATGGGAACATATATATTTTATTGTGTTTAAGCTTTTTTGCAAAGTAATTTTCAAAACAAATCCCTATTAGCCATGTCCAAAGCTCCTTCACTTTCATCCTCAATTTACCCTGTAAAATGTTTTACAAATAAAAGAAAATACACTCGAGTTTATAAAAAGACAATTTCTTTAAAACACTATGAAATTTTAAATGATAAATGTTTAGAGAATCTCAAAACGTTTAAGCCATGGCCTCGAAAAACTTACAGCTGAGGGACTCCCGGGAATATTGCAGTAAACTCGCTTTTTGTTTCTCTGAAAACAGCGTAAATCAATATTTGGCACTTCATTTCATATCTCAAATTAATGTAATATCATGGTATGATTTATAGGTTTTTGAGTTAACAACCGTCAAGACTGAAGAACGGAATACTAAATCTCGATAAATATTAGCTAAATTAATTTAAATTTGCGATCCGGTTTTGCGTACAAGGCTAAAAATAACGTACATTGTTGACATCACTTTTTATATAGTAAAACATTTGGAAATATTGTTAAATTGAAGTATACGCGTTTTATAATGAATTTTTCAAAGAAGTGTGTTTTAAAATCCGCCATCGTGTAAATTACTCAATGTGGACAAAATACATGGTGGCCTTCTGACAGGTTGATCGTTGCTGCTCCTACAAGGACAACTGATCTAGGCTAGAGAATAATTTCTTTTATTCGTATCCTACAAATCGAACTATAATTATTTACAAAATAAATCATAAGAATAATTGAATTAACAAAATAAATTTAAAGGCCAAACCTCCATTGAAACCCCATTTTAGCAGACGAAAAGATTTTGAAAAAGGGTGAGAACAAATCGTGAAAGTTCGTTTGGAACACATGATAAAATTTTCCACTGATAATTTTGTTACGATTAAATCGTCGTTGGTCTACTAAATATCTCGTGTGACCCGCAACTGTTTTTTTTTCAAAAAAATGTTTTTGCTACCACTTTTTTTTCTTACCTATATAAACTAAAATATTTTTCTATTTTAAAGTGAACGTTCGACATCTTTGATAAATATTGAACTGGTGGAGTGTCACATCTCTTTGTTGTCACACCACCACACTATAGCCAGTCGAGAGCAGTCTGATTAGCTTCTAGATCTTCGTTAAAGCAGTTGGGTTTCTAGAGCATCCTTGGAGTTTGTGATCCATAGATGGTTCAGGTTCTCTACAGATGCACTGAGCACCCTCATTAAGGCCCCACTTCAGCAGATTATTTCAAGTTGATGCATGACATGGATTAATGCACAATAAAATGTGTCAAGATATAACAATATTTGTGCTTGGGTAAAAAAACACACGAGGGCAAAAAAAACAAAAATAGTTTTTTAAAATTGTATTTTTAGTTTACATTTTGTGCTATATGAATTTAAACATCAGAAATAAAATAAAAAAGTTCGTTGGTGTTCGAGAAAATCTAACGTGAACCTCTCCTGCCTACTGGGTCCATTTGACATCATGAAATTAAAAAAAATATAATATATGTTAAAAACGTTTTTCAATCTTAAAATGTTTATACTCACCAAGATTTAAACTGTTTGAGTAATAAAGTTAAGGAATTATCATTATTATGACATCGACTGCTTACTAGCCGACCGTAACCAGTGTTTTTTTTCCTAAAACCTTCGATGAATAGTTCGGACATGACAAAGTTAAACATTTCTTACATAGCGCCGACAGTATCAAACACATACTACTTCCAACTTTACACATTAAGACGTTATTATTGCCACCATATGAAGTGATCCGAGCCAAGAGTTATGTAGCCGATATATGGCGCTTCTTCTAGGCAGGAGTAGGCTTAGCATGTATGATCTTGAGGACATACGCCCCATTCAATTATCCGATGATAGTTTAGAGTGGACTAGAATAGAGACAAATCCATTGACGACCGTCTTATTCTTTCGGCCATCTCAGGACTAGAACCTATAATTCACCTCTCAAGACTTTTGCCTATAATTCACTTTTGGAAGAACTTTTCTTCCAGAATGTTCTGACAATCTCTTCTTGCTCCCTTGTCTCTATACTCCAGGGCCTCATCAATCGTATGTTGTGGATTGCTTCTGTGGCGGTTTGATTGTGGAAGTGGATCAAGTAGCACGCCAACATTACACCCGTTCGACCAAGACCCATTCTGCAATGCACACAGATCGCCTGAAAACAAAAACAATAGTTGAGATACACTGAAATATATGGTTCGTATGCAGCTTGTATACAATTCAACACGTCAATATTTTTAGTTCAGAAAATATCAATTATACAAAGTAGGAAACAAAACTTCAAGATGTGTTGATGCTATCATTAACTAATTATAAAAAGAAATTATTGTTTTAACACTTTAACCTAGATGGCTTGTGTGTTTATATATTTTTTAATCTTAATCATGCTATGTAACTACACAGTCAACAAGCCCATTGAACAAACAGTTTAAGTCATGCTTTTTTCACCAGGTGATGTAACGAGCACATTTAAATGTTCATTCCTGATTTGTCTGGTTTTGTTATACATCCTCCGATCTGCAATTTAGCAACCCAAATGAGAGAGTGGTGACCCTCTTACACCAGGACAAGCAATGTTATTCTCAGTCTTCAGTGGAGCCATATAATGGTAGCATTCGATAGGCTTTTTTCCTCACAGAATTCTGTAGAATTACCCCACCACAAATTACCGCCAACAATTATTTGATTACCCTTACAACTCAACAAAGTTCATTTCTGTATCTTAATTTAAAAAATAAGTAAAAATTTATCTTACTGCTACGTACATTTTAACGAAGTTTTCAATTTTATTGGGGTTTAGGGAGTTTGAACAATGAAAACAAATGATTTTGGCGGCAATTCTGCAGTATTCTGCCAGGAAAAAAGCTCATCGAACGCTACCAATGTGTATGTGTCAGTCTGTAGAATAGAGGTTGCCAGAATGTTGACAGGATAATTTTATTTCCCTACTTCATTTTTATTTTTAGTGAACCAAATCATTGCAAGAATCGTCTCAAACCTTAGGCTCGGCGGCTGCTTTGGCTTGTTCGCAGATGTGGATGAACTGTCGGATCTGAGCTAGAGTGGGAGGCTCGAACTCTTCGACAGGGATGAGGTGATATGCCATGTCAGGGTCACGTTGGGTGGGGGGCTGCAGTTCCTCGGATAGGGTCACTAGATGACCAACTCCTTCCGATCTGGAATTTACATTTTAATTATTCATGGAATTATACTTTCTCATAGTTAATAGATGATTATTATTATTTCTTTTGTTATTCTTATTATCATTGTTAAGTTTTTGTGTTATTTGTATTATTTATTTTTTCTCACTATTATCATTCATTGTCATTAAATTAGTTACATTTGAGTTACAACATTTCTGAAATATTGACTTAATTTTCAAATATTTTTAGAAATTAAAAATGTTTTGTTATTTCTTTATTCAATGTACGAATAATTTTTAGTACAGCAGAACTGCTGAGTCATGAAGTATTGACTGTTTCATAACTAAGAGATATTTCGTATCTAAGGAAGATAGAACACCCGGGTAGTTTTCTATGATTTGAATCATAGAAAGTGAGTGTCATATTTATGGATAACCATAAATATAAACTTAGTTGTTGAGTTAATAAAATAACTGCAAGTAAATACTATATATAAATCAAATGCAAAAGAAAATTAGGTAAAACAATTGATATAACTTTCTCGGTGTTATGTACAACATACACATATGTAAGCTGTTGCCAGAATTAATATATTCCCAACTTTGATTTTGTTTTTCATTTATTGAGTTAGGCTCTATATTAAAACCATAATAAAGATTAAATGCATGGTGGGCTATTACAAGGATCCTATCTAGTATAGTAAATGTTTACAAAATTTACTTTCTTTATCATTTAAAAACTTCTATAGAAAATTATTAAAACTTTTCATAATTAATGTATTCATAACTAAGGTATGCCATTATTCAGGATTTTCATAACTCAGGAGTTTCACTGTAGCAGAAATTATAAAATCTATCTAAGACCTGAGATTTATTCAGCTAAGAAAGGAAGGACATTTATTGATATTTATAAATAAATTTGCACATTTTCTTCACAAATTTGTGCTCAATTATTCACCCACCTTAAAAATGTGATGTTAGTTTCGTTGCGCGGCCACCCAGACGCACACAGCACGGCACCGATGATCCAAGAGAAATTGAAAGGGGGAGCTGAAACGTTTATTCCCGAGGAAACATTTTCAATAATTTTTTCCATTTTCTTGAGAGCTGAATAAAACTTTGCTATGACCATTAAACCTTTTGAGTCTTACACGAGATTAATACGATTGTGTACAACCTTATACAGGTATATGAAACGTATACAATTGAATTTACAACACAAACATGAATCAACAATGTCGTAGGAAAAATTAAATCTTTTTTCTATATTTATATATTTGTCATTTTAAAACTAATTATCCCGTTTTTTCTATAGCCGCAATTTATTTTAAAATAGTTATTCGCATATTTTGTTTTTATGATTTAGTTTTGAAATTTCTATATGTTTTGTTTTAATTTTAAAATATCTCAATTATGTTTCCAACATTTGTTTAAACTTTTTCACATCAAAATCTTGAAATGTGAATCTCAAACAAACACAAAGCTCACCAGAATGATAAATGGAACTACACATGCACAGTGTTCTAAAGCTTCAGTAGGCTGTGACTATACACTTCAAGGGCTGAGCCTAAATAACTCAAGTTTCAGTTTTACAATATAATATTATTCTTATATACCGCGCCACCTATTGATTAAATCTGACACCAATGCAATCGACATAATGTTATGCAATAAGACATGCAACACATCATGTTATGAAATAAAACATGCAACACATCATGTTATGTAATAGGTACGACATAGGCCATAGGACTATGTAAAACGAATTTATTTTTAATAAATAACAAAACCAAAAAGATGAAGATAAACATTAATTTATATTTAGAGAGTTTAATTGTACTTTATGAAGTAAAGTGAAAGTTTATTAATTTGAAAATATGTTTGTTACCCTTGTCAATCTTGATTTAACATTTATGGGGTAACTGAAGTAATTGATAAATTCACGGTACAAGATATAAAAAACAATTCAGATCATTGCATTGTTACCAAAACTGTTTATAATTATCAATAGCATAATGCTAATTGCAATGCATTTTAATCCAACTGCATAGAGTTAAGCTTAGGGTGTTGGTAATTACAAACACTATTGGTAACCCTGCAATGACACCACATTACTAAATAATTATAAATTTAATGGATGACTAATTGTATGTGAACGAAGAGGTCTCTTTCTTAATGTTCATAATGTAATTACAATTAATTGTTCTTTTGTTAATACATAAGAAATGAAATAAGAAACGAGACACACCCGTACGTAATTTCTCCAATACAATAATTGTCCATAATCCCAATTACACATCAAACCATGGCAGTCACTTACATATAAACACAAGATAAAAATGCATTAACCATAAATATAAGTTCATCTGTCTGTTGAATTACAAATGAAAAATAAAACTAACAAAAATACTTCGCAACAACATGAAAATTAGTTCACAATTTTGCGGGTATAAATGTGAAAAACCGCTAACTGCTACCTGCAGCGGTTTAGAGCTCGCTCTTCAAATCACTTTGACGTAAGAATCACGGGTGTAAAATATAGTAAGAACTATTTGAAAAATCACGCGGATAAAATGTAGTGAAAAAATACTTGAAAGATCACGCGGATAAAATGTAGTCCCAATAATCTCGCACCGCTCTTTCTTGTTCCCATGTCTCGATGCTCCAATTTCTCATCAAGCGGATGTTGCAAATTGCTTGATCGGAAGTTTGCCGGAAGTGCTTGACGAAGTAGCAAGCAAGCATGACTCCTGTGCGGCCGTGACCCCCCCTGCAGTGGACACACACTGCCTGGAATGTTTATTAACATTAAGAATAATGATAAACATTAAAAACCATCAGAAAATATGAAATATATTTATAAACATTAAGAATAATGATAAACATTAAAATCCATCAGAAAATATTTAACATATTTATGAACATTGAGAATAATGATAAATATTAAAATCCATCAGAAAACATTAAACATATTTATGAACATTGGAAAACATTAAAAAACTTGAACATATATTGATGAACATTAATTAACATCCATTCATAACTTATGATCATTGACAATTCATAACCACTATACACTGTTGAAAAAATCCGTTATTTCTGCAAACATTTTATAAATATTCGCTATGTTATCGGAATGATGAAGAAAAGATAGTACAACAACGGAATTATACAAAACAATGGATCATTTAAATTAATGCATTTAGAAAATCGATAAAAAATACATTCATTATACTAAAGAACCAAATGTTGTATGGTAACCCATACTAAAAATGGTTTCTTGCAGAATTACTGCAATTATCAGCCATAAGTGTGGAAGATTCTTGAGAGATTCTGCAAGATACTGGTTGCGGTCGGAGCACGCTGCAATGTAGCGCGCTCGAGCGCGCTCGAACGGAAATTTCGGATACAATCGAGCGCGCTCGAACGAATCGAAACTTAACTGAAACTTATTTTTACTGCATTCGAGCGGCCTGCAGCTAGTTTTCGCTGCAAATTCTTTAACACAATAAATTGTTTTAAATTTATTTTTTCGTGGAATAAATGTAATTATTAACTGTTAAATAAGTTTTTAATACATAGGACAACACATTTTTATAAAATGTTATTTATAAGTGAATATATGTATCTGACAGCGGCTAAATCCTAGTTCATATATAACAATTGGCATTAGTCTTGTTTAGGTACGCATAAAAAGTACTGAAAATAATGAACAAGAAAGATACTATTACACAAAATAAATTAAATATTTAATATCTTTCATGTTCAGTGATCAATTTATTTGAAAAAAGTTATCACAATTAGACTTATGGCTTATTCTCCGGCTAAAGCCTACTTTAGATGTGTTAATCAGCTATAGCAAGTAACAACACTTAACAAGTACTAGATTGTTTCCGAAATTTCCGCTCGAGCGCGCTCGAGCGCGCTAGATTGCGGCGTGCTCCGACCGCAACCAGTGAATAACTTCTCTCGCCTGACTTCAAAAACACATTTCAACTAAGAAGTCCATTTGATCCAATTTTGATAAAAAATGAATTTTTTAATGGTGGTCTGTTTTGTTCAACTGAAAACACACAATAGTTATCTCACAAGAGCCTATTTATGCAATGAGAAAAATCAAACTGTAGAATGAAACCTTGTTAATTACTGAAATTTGGGTAGTTTTCCAAAAAAACTGACATAGCTAGACAAAACAACAGCCGTTTGTTTATTCATTTATGAAGTTAATAGCGTAATACTGCTGTCGAAATTCATTAAAATCAACATGAGATTTTTGAGATAAAACATTACATAAATTAAAACATTGAATGAAATAAACTTTATAATGTCCCCTTCATTTCATAGCTACCAATGACTACCAATAGTCATCGATGACTATTGCTAGCACGATCGAACGCAACCAAGGTTATTTGTATTGTACAACGTTCAGTACATATTACCTCAACTTATTAATAAAACTTACATTGGTTTTCTTTGATATTTCAGTGGTTACCAGAGTAATACACACCGTGGACGGTAACCGATGTATATTCCCCTTTCGCAATAATGAAAAATTGTATTGGGGATGTTTACAACTCACAAACAAATTCAGTTGGTGTCCAGTAGAAGTGAATGAGAAACTACACCCAACAATAGTAGGACAATGCTCATTTGATATATGTGAGTCTTGCTTTTTTCCAAAATTACCTTAAAATTTTACCTTCAAATTTAACTGAAATTATAGTTGATAGTTTTATATTTCGATTGATAAGTATCATGCAATAAATACTACAACGATATACAAATACATAATATTTATAAAATAGTTCATGGCCATATTCGTTCTAGCTCAATTGCATCATGACTACAATGATTTGGTTTATCGCCAATGTACATCTTCAAGTAAGTTGTGCTATTTATTTTTTATCATTTCAATTTATCTTTGAAAACGTATGAACCCTATTGCCATTTTTTTATTTCAACATATTTTTGGAAATGTATGAATCCTATTGTCATTATTTTTTGTTATTTCAACATATCTTTAGAAATCTATGATCCCAATTGCTATTAGTTTTTCTTATCTCAACCTATCTTTGGAAATGTATGAATCCTATTGCCATTATTTTTTCTTATTTCAACCTATCTTTGGAAATGTATGATCGCGATTGCCATTGATTTTTCTTATTTCAACCTATCTTTGGAAATGTATGAACCCTATTGCCATTAATTTTTCTTACTTCAACCTATCTTTGGAAATGTATGATCCCAATTGCTATTAGTTTTGCGTATATCAATTTATCTTTGGAAATGTATGAATCCTATTCCCATTATTTTTTCTTATTTCAACTTATCTTTGGAAATGTATGAACTCCTTTGCCATTCATTTTTCTTACTTCAACCTATCTTTGGAAATATATGAACCGTATGTCCATTGTTGTTTTATTTTTTTCATTGTATCTTTGAAAATATGTGAATCCTACTCCTCTTGATTTTTATTAATTCTATCTATAACAGAGAGGCAGTGGATATTATCTAAATTGATTTTAGTAGTTTTTGTTTTTCCTACCTTCCCTTAACCCTTTAACGCCTGAATAATTCTTATCTTAAAGTCTTCAACAGGACAGAGTTTGCATTGAAAATAAACCTTCTTAAACGTGACTAATGCGTCCCAATGGTCGTTATAAGTATTCTTGGAGTCGGGGGGGATTTGTTTGTTCTGAACTAAGTGACAGTGTTCTGCAAATGTTGTGTGGGAGTGATTGCTCTGTTTCGTTGATGTCAGGTGCTTGAATATCGAGGATTTTTGTTGGTTGTCTGCTGTCTGTGTAGTTAGCTATTGTGTGTGTGTGAATGAGTTTTTTGTGTTGTTTTATTGTTTGATGCAAGATGTTTTCTAGGGTGGTGTCCATGTTTTTCGTATAATTGTTATTGTTGTGGAATATTGTTTGTTTGTGGATGGGGAGTGTTGAGCCATTTGTCTCAGTTGTGAAGCCCTGTAGTTGTGTGTTTTTATGGGGAGGATCTTTGTTTCACCATGGAGGTGTTGTGTATTTGTGTCCTGTGTGTAGCCTGTGGCTGTTCTTATGGCAGTGTTTTGGATAGTTTGCAGTTTGTTTATGGTTGTGATGGAAGTGATTGGTGACCAAATAGTGTTTGCATATTCTATGTTTGGTCATGTGATTGTTTTGTATGTAGTGAGAAGATTTTCTTTTGTCTTTCCCCAGTGTGTGGTAGTGAGGGCCTTCAGCATGTTTATGGTAGGTTTGGTTTTGGTGATGGTGTTTTTCATGTGTTTAGTGTAGGTAAGTTTGAGGTCAAATGGTAGGCCAATGATTTTTGGCTCCTTGACCGTTGGCAGGAGTTTGTTTTTTATGTGAAGATATAGTGTGTTTTTATATTCTGCTGGATCGGGTGTGAGGAAAGTATGGTGATGTCATCTGCATATGTGATAGTTTGGACATAGTGTGGAGGGTCGGGGAGATCTGCCATGTATATTTTGAATAGTGTGGGTGGCAGGGCCCCCCCTTGGGGAACATCAGTTTTTATATTTTTGTGTGAGGAGTTGTGGTTGTCGTGTTGGGTTTACTGTTTTCTTCTTTTGATGTAATTTGCTATGAATTTTATGATGGTGTTTGGTATGTTGGTGTTGTATAGTTTAGCTATAAGGTTGTGTAGGTGTACTGTGTCGAAGGCATTTGGCATCTTTAGGGCTATGACTATGGTGTGTGTAGGTGGTTGTTTTTGGATGAAGCCGTTGGTGATTATGTTGTTTATTGTGTGTAGTGTTGTGGTGGTTGAATATTGTTGTCGGAATCCGTGTCGGTGGGGTGGGAGGTGGATGTTTGTTGTGATGTATGGGAGTATGATTTTTTCTAGTGTTTGTCTATGGGGGATAGGAGGGAAATGGGTCGGTATGATGTGCCTATGGAGGGGTCTTTTTTGTGTTTTGGGATGGAGATTGTTTTTGCTGTTTTCCAGATGTCGGGTATGTTGTTGAAGTTTATTGCGTTGTTGTATATTGTAGTTAGTGTTTTTATGGCTATGGGTCCAAGATGTTTTAAATGTCTGATGTTGATGTGGTCTAGACCGGTGGAATTGTTATTTTTTGCTTGTTGTGTTGCTAGTTTTGCTTGTGTGGTGGTGATGTGGATTGGTGACAGGTCTAGTTTCTTTGCGTGTATATCAGTTTTTCTATTGTAGTTGTGGATTTTATGGGTGATGTTGTTTGTGAATTGTTTGTTGAAAACGTTATCTTTTTGTTGATTTGTTATGGCTGTCTTCTTGTTTCATCATCTTCATAATTATCGTGTTGTCATTACCCCCGTAACAATAATGTTATCATCATCACCATTATCATCATCATCATCGTCATCATCATCATCAAAATTTTGATAAAATTGTATCATCGCTATAAAACATCAAGAAGTTAATAAGAACAGAACATCTAATACCATTGAAATTCTTGCAAATCTAAACAAAAAACAAACGTGTAATTGTATGTGTTGCTATATACAAGCGCTTGGATACATCTGTAGTGCTTGCAGTTCTTCTAACCAGCACCTGAGATTCAAGCAAACAAACATTTTAAAGCAAAAAGGAAAAAAGCATTGCAACATTCCGTTTGCTGAGGCGATGCAATTAACAAAATTACTAACAATGGCAAATAAAATAAAATAAAACTCGAGTTGAACTTTTTATGTAAAAAATGTTTTTATTTCGACTTGCTTTTGTTTGTTTTTAATCTATAATAGTAATTATTATTTTTATATTTAACGGCTTTTTTGTTGGTTAATTTAATCTTATTGATTAAATAACCATTGTATAACATGTATAAACTTATGTAAATGTAACTATACACACAATATACTGTATATCTTGAGTTTAAATTTTGTTCCATATAGTGAAGATTTTTCTATGTATATAGCAAATACCAAATATGTTATGTCGGGAACACCAAATGCTATTGTCAAAAACACTGCGGTGACTTGCACCCATAGCCTGGTCCACTGGGACCAAGTAAAAACAGTAATAAAATATATACACAGA
>JARUHE010045328.1:0-16024 GCA_031471125.1 Archaeomysis grebnitzkii | reverse complement strand
ATCCCTAGTATAAATAATCCCTAGTATAAATAATCCCTAGTATAAATAATCCCTAGTATAATTAATCCCTAGTATAATTAATCCCTAGTATAATTAATCCCTAGTATAAATAATCCCTAGTATAAATAATCCCTAGTATAAATAATCCCTAGTATAAATAATCCCTAGTATAATTAATCCCTAGTATAATTAATCCCTAGTATAATTAATCCCTAGTATAAATAATCCCTAGTATAAATAATCCCTAGTATAAATAATCCCTAGTATAAATAATCCCTAGTATAATTAATCCCTAGTATAACAAAGGGCTACACAAGTTATAAAAAGAACAAAGATAACATTTTTGAAAATTAATTTTGTTTTAAGTTTTTCATTTGATCGTAATTAAAAGGTGAATAGTCTATTTGACTCAAGCAAAACAGATATTTGACATATGGTTGGTTAGCTAAAATTAAATTTCATTCAGTCTAATTTTTTTTAAATAATCAGACATAGAGTTTCTTGGAGTTGTAATAACTTTTTGTTATAAAGCTTGTGGTTTTATGTTTTGTGGTTTTATGTTTTGTGGTTTTATAATGGTTTGTCGTTTTACATTTTGTGGTTTTATAATGGCGAGTGGTTTTATTTATTATGGGGATATTATCGATTTAGTGAAAATAAGACTTTCAATTGGAAAGTTTGAATTATTTGACCAGCTTGGGAAAACTAGTTTTTGGTGTTTTTTAAACCATGTATTCATATATTATATGGATTGACAATATCACAAGTGGGGTGAGCTTTGTTATTTGCATGTGGGTTACCTCACTTGTGCTATTGTCGATCCATACATGAATCAAAGATTGATGAATAATATAATTATTGTGAAGTTGAGGAAGTGTTACAAAATCAATCATAAGGATGTATAGAACTAGAACTAGAGATAGTACTAGAACTAGAACTAAAATTAGAACTAAAATTAGAACTAAAATTAGAACTAAAATTAGAACTAAAATTAGAACTAAAATTAGAACTAGAACTAAAGATACCAATAATAAATATTTTCTTGTCACATCGATGTCATTGGTATTTATAGTTTTCAGAACCAAAATAACTTTGGGCAAAAATTTGCAGTCTCATACGTACCATCGGCTAAAAAATAAGTCTTCAACTAAACACATTAACCAAGTACAAGATTCAAAACAATTCAATCAGGTTTATAAATAAAACAGGTTTATGTATTTTTGGATGTTTATACTTTATTGTTTACAATACCCAATACAATAATTTAATTATGTATATACTGACAACACTTGTCTAACTTTTAATCTCCAAGATAATCAAAATTAACATAATATTGACTAACCTTAACAACAAAGGTTATTCAATTTGATATCAATATTGACTATCTTGGACATAAAAGCTAGTCCAGTGTTATCAGTTAAATCAGAATCTTATTCTTCAGTAGGTCTACTATACATTAAACGTTGCCATTCTTGGTGCTAAAGTATATTTATTTTCAATACAATAACTAACGTATTTTGTTCTGTGTAGTTTGAAGAGCTAACTCTGAACAGCTGAGGGCAGTATTTCAAAATTGTTCACATTTCTGTTCATAAAATTACAAAATAATATTCACAACAAAGTTATTTTTAATTTTCAACAAAAATTGACCAGTGGTACAATGTTTGAACATTTCAACACTTTCTAAGGCCTTTAAAAATTGATAGTTAAAATGTATTTACATTATCTACACAAACAATACATAAATAGTTTAAGGTTATTTCCGAAAACTTGTTTGAAAAAAAACATAATAGTTTAAAACAATATTAATTTTCAAATCACAAAAAAAAGTCCAAAACATTTTTCTACCAACAAAAAATCTTTCCTCCAAATCACTGCGAATGAATGATCTTAAAGTCTCAAGTCCCGCCGGAGATAAAACTCGAGATGCTCACGTCCCACTTATCTTCAACCTATGTTGCCCAATGTACCGAATACGGCACAGTCGATGAGGGTCGTTTTCAATGCAAACTCTAATGTGTTTTAGATCTTAAGGGAATGATTATTGGTAGGTTGAAGGGTTGATATTCAAATAGGAGAGAGAAGGAAACAAGGAAGAAGGACTGAAGTGATTTCGAACAAATCCTCTCCAGGAGTCGTTTAGTATTTGTTGAGGACTTCCATTTCGTTTTAACGACTTTATTTCGATAATAATTACCGACGTCGTCTCTTGCAATTACACACACGTGTACGTATTTATGTGTACACGTGTGTACGTATGTACACATCAATGTACACATGGGTGCACTCATGGAAACAATTTTGTGTTTGAGTGTACGCACATGGTTTTGTGCATACGGTAATTAGTTTTAGTGTGGTTGAATTAAGGTTTGGTTTGTAGAATTATAACCACAACTGAAATCACAATGTTAATTTTTTTCTATGGAAAGGACTTATTATTTTGAGCAATAACTTAAATAGTTCTTCCCCCGTATGTTATCAGCTATTCAAGGCTTGACTTGATTTATTTGCTAGAACCTAAAATAAAAATTATCAACATTGCCTTGCAGTTCTCAAAATACGACCCAACGTCACTTTATTATTAACACTTGCATTCGTAAATTCATTTGACGTGAGAACCAAAATACTTTTTAACTCGCACTGCAAATGGATCGAAAATATCACAAGTGAGGTAAGGTCTGTTATTTGAATGTGGGTTACCTCACTTGTGCTATAGTCAAGATAATTGTCCGCATTATATGGATCGACAATAGCACAAGTGAGGTAAGCTCTCTTTTTTGAATGGGTTACCTCACGTGTGCTATTGTTGATCCAACAATCTATAAAACACAAAAAGAGAGGTTACATTGTCATAATGTAATCCTAAAAAATTATGCATTACGTTGCTACAAAACTGGATATCGTAAAAAAATCCGTTATGATAAATGTTTACAATCTTCCTCTAACTATTAAACTGTTTTATGTATTGTTCCAATATATTTGGGCGCAGATATGGTGCAACATTTCACATAATTATTAAAATAAGTATCTAATAGTAGTGGCACTAAATATAAGAACCCAATAATAGGGGCACTGAATGTAATAACGCAATAGTGGTGGCACTGAATGTAATAACCCAATAGTGGTGGCACTGAATGTAAGAACCTAATAGTGGTGGCACTGAATGTAAAAACCCAATAGTGTTGGCACTGAATGTAATAACCCAATAGTGGTGGCACTGATTGTAATAACCCAATAGTGGTGGCACTGATTGTAATAACCCAATAGTGGTGGCACTGAATGTAAGAACCTAATAGTGGTGGCACTGAATGTAAAAACCCAATAGTGGTGGCACTCGGTTTCTGAACTGAAACATTTTTTAGCAAAATATCCCCATATCCTATTTGTTGTAAAGCTTGGTGGGTGATGCTGTCGCATAACCAAATCTTAGTAGACGAAAATCGAAGAGCGTCATCCTATATAAAATTATATTAATACGTATTGCAAAAATATGAAAGATTTCATGGGCATGTCCATTTGACTGTCCAGAGTTCGCTCTTCAGACTACATGAGAATAAAACCTTATCCAGAAATAGGATCTACATTGACGTGAACGTCAACTGTAAATCGTCTTTGTAAAACTTATTAGTTTTTAGTTTTTATAAAAACAAGAATAATCTATCGTAAGTGCACGAGCATCAGTTAAATACAGTACAATAAATGTATTCAGAAAACAGCGGAAATAAAGACCACTCAAAAACCAGAATTAATTAAGCAAAAATGAAGTTAATAAAGATGTGAAGATTTGAAAATCTATTCATTTGAGTGAAACGAGACATACTTTTGAGTAAATTTGCTCCTATTAATACGACATTCATAGAAAGTGAAATCAAACACTCGAGTCACCACACTTGGATGGGTCGCAATAAACGATCGAATCTTTTCATCTATATTACATCGACTGCAAACAGAGGATCGGATCCCTTGGTTAATGGCAATCTACGAGGCCACTCCACGAGTTTGTCCACAAAGGGGAATCGAAACATCTGTAGTTATTCCGCGCAAATTTATTTCGTGGACCAACATTTTATTATTCTCTTTTACCCGCCAAAAAATTGGCGGTAAATTTGCCATACTTTTCTTGTTAAATTATTCATTAATTTTCTTCATTGAGTTCAATGACTTTATTAAAGTTGGTTTTACATTTATTGCTTCGTTTATGACTTTATTATTTTATTTGTTCGTTTTCCCTTTAATTAAAATTTCATGTTTAATTAGACTGTCTCTTCATGTGGTTTTCTACTTTATTAACCACTCGACTATTTTTAACCCATTATTTATTTCATGTTTTTAATAAATATCTGAAATGTTATAGTTTATGAATCTTTTCTCTTCTCAATTTTTCTGAATAAACACATTTATTTTTCTATCAGGTCGTTAAAGTAATTAAACTTGCAAGTCTTGAATTATTTAAGCTTACACTTCCTTCATATGAGCCTTGTTCACACTATGTTTTTAAGCTGTCTGAAAGACCAGCTTCTATAACTGACCTCTGATTGTTGTTTGGGTTGTTGCTGGGGCGGTGGATGATTTGTGGACTCTAACAAAATTTTCCCATTTTTCAAAAATTAATTTTAAAGAAAAATTTGCTGAAATGGAAACGAAGATCATACCATTCTAAACTGGTGTTACTAACTATTTTTTTCTGTGGAATAAGTATTTATTTAATAAAATTTCTTTTTTATTAGAGTTTATGAACTCTTCCATTATTTCATCAAATTCATAGTTAACCGAAATTTATATTTGAACGCTTAGATAAAAGTTTATTTAAATAATGTTCATTTTTATGATTTTGTGAACTATGCCATTGTTTCATTCTAGATAAAATTTGAATATACAGACACAGCTTTCAATGCGTAGTATTAACTAATACTTGTTTGTATAATAATTTAGTGTTTTTTAATCTCGAGGTGTTTTTTTGTGATCCATTGCATATTTTTATGTAATATTTTGTATTTACTTGTGTAATATTTTGTGTTTTTATTCAATGTTTATTACGAAAACAAATGCATAAAACTATAGTAAACTATATATGTTTAATAAATATTTTGTTGGATATCCATGGATAATTTTTTAACTAAATAAAAATGTTTTTAGTTGTATTGTTTTGATACTAAAATAAAATCAATTGTACAGACAAATCATTAGTCTTTGGTCTTCCATTATTTAAATTAACAATTCGACGCATACAAGTAAAAACAAATTATTAAAAATTGTTATTATTATTATTAAAAATACTTAAATTCGCTAAGTACCTTCAACCAATGTGGGCTATGTATGGCACATACTCCATAGGAATTACTATTAGAGTGGACAATGTGGAAGCCTAAAGCATTGACCTGAGTTTGAGAGAGTGATACACTGCAATACTTGACTAACTTTTGTATACCATTGTGATACAATTTTGATTGAATCATAAAAAAGTTGATTGAATCATAAAAAAGTTGATTGAATCATAAAAAAGTTGATTGAATCATAAAAAGTGATGCCAATTTTGACTATTTTATACTCTAAAAGTTAGTCAAGTGCTGTAAGTGTAGTTCAAGGATGACCACCTACTTGGGCAATATGTTGTGTAGCCTTGTCATGCCGCGGTGACCTGTTCCAGGGTTCCGGCCAGTATTCTATACCGGGAATTGGTAATCCAGCAATGCAATGAGCAGTGGAGGTTCTAATTATTTAACCAAGCGATGCTGAATAGTTTTGTAAGACCTGGTTTTGGTGCAACTTTTACATAACCAATCACCATCTCGTCAGCAGTCGTCCTCTCGATTTCATCCACTATATAACTATACATTTAGTCACTCCGATTGACTGTATTGTATTTTCTTCGTCGTTGTCTCTCCTAATGGTTTTTATAATACAATTGAATCAAACCAAACACAAAATTTATTTTCTTGAGTAACTACTCAGAATATGATAATTTTTTACTAATATGAAGACCCATCACACATGGTCCAGTAGTATTACATTATATAATTATTTTTAATATTTATTTTTAAAAAGCTTAAAATTTCATCGTACTTGTTAAGCTTATATTTAAAGTTACTCCTGCATATTTAATTATAGAAAAGGAATAGTGTTTGTGTCTAGACTTGTATTCAATATGAAATAAGTGTAATAATTATAAAAGTGCCATGTAATACCTGGAATTTTTAAAATTAAAATACAGATTTATTACCGGTTTTATTTAATTTCTTAGACCATACACGAACTATGACGTACTTGTTCACTGCCTTGACTTTGGCAGATTTTGCTCATCTATTTCAACAGCATCTGTGGTAACGGAATTAAAGTTCATGTTTCACTGGCGTATGTTGTTTTCTTATGTTGTTTTATTAGTGTATGTTGTTTTATTATTGTATTTTGTTTTATGTTGTTTTATTATTGTATGTTGTTTTCTTATGCTGTTTTATTAGTGTGTGTTGTTTTATTAGTGTATGTTGTTTTATCAGTGTATGTTGTTTTCTTATGTTGTTTTATTAGTGTTTGTTTTATTAGTGTGTGTTGTTTTATTATTGTATGTTGTTTTTTGTGTTTTTTTTGTGTTGTTTTTTTGTGTTTTCTATGTTGTATTCTTATGTTGTATTCTTATGTTATTTTTCTTATGTTGTTTTTCTTATGTTGTTTCTTATGTTGTTTTATTATTGTATGTTTTCTTATGTTTTCTTATTGTATGTTGTTTTTCTTATGTTGTTTTATTATTGTATGTTTTCTTATGTTGTTTTCTTATGTTTTCTTATTGTATGTTGTTTTTCTTATGTTGTTTTATTATTGTATGTTTTCTTATGTTTTTTTCATATGTTGTTTTCTTATGTTGTTTTCTTATGGGTTTTTCTTATGTTGTTTTCTTATTGTATGTTGTTTTTTTTTATGTTGTTTTCGTATGTTATTTTATTATTTTATATGGTTTTCTTATTTTACATTATTTTCTTAGTTCAACAATTTCATTCACTAGAAATAAATTCGCCCATCACAATAAAGACTTGTTTTCATAGTAACTTTAATTTATTTTAGTCCTTACAATTATTTGTCTCGTGTTAAAGTTAACGTTGGGTGATACAAAAAACCCGTTGTTTGTTGGATTAAATATATTATTGATCTGCTAAGATCATGTTGCAATCCCCGTTGTTATTCTGTCATTGTTGTTGCATTTTTCAATTTTGCTCATTCTATTTTATAGCCTAACTTTTTATAGCGACTGTTTTTGAAAGACCATTAATTATTAATAACATTTTTTAGTAATGATATTTGCTTTTCATTTTATAAAAAAAAATCAATCTGCTAATCGCAAGTAATGTATTTATAATACCTTCGTTTGCTTAAAATATAAGTTAGCATTTACTTATGACTATTATTTGTGTTAGCATTATTGTTTATTTTATATTTCCTTAACATTTGTACTGGTAACCATTATCATCAAAAGAAATGTTGACAAACTACTGTAAATTAAGCTACGACAAATTGCTTCACTTAAACAAACCAACACGTGTACACATTTGCTTAAACTTGAACGGGAGAAACGAAGTTAATTGTGGACAACCAGGCACAGCAAACAAAGGTCATTAATAACCAACAAATTTATTTATTCGAATGATTTTATCCAGCGAAAGGGAAGCTCCCTTCGCCTAATCTTCTGGCAGCCCTCGCCAACTTTTCTATTTTCGACCAATTTGTAACTGAACACCACCAGATAAAATTTCTTCTACACATGTCCCGTTTTCTTCTTTAGCTTTTAATACTTCCTTATTTATCTATTTAGAATTAACTTTGATATTTAATATCTATCACAGGGAATGTTTTTGTTGTTTTTTAATACAAAATTTCATCTGTTGCCGAGGTTTAAAAGAATTTGTTTGACTTTTCATTGTTTTAATATTCACATGACAGACAATCTGCTTTCAGCTATTTGTGCTTTAATGCACCTGCATGGAGGGTTGCCTTGATGCTTTTGTAAAGCAAAGGAATAAATGTTTAAATATCTATTTTATGTTTCTTTTTCGGTGGCTCTTTTAATTTATTATTGTGTATCTGTTTATTTATTCTTTGTTCTAGCTGTTTCGCTTTTCTTTATGTCTATCTACACAAAGTTAAAAACAGTTGTATTAATTAGATCAACAATAGCACAAGTGAGGTAAGCTTTGAATCAATGTTGTCTCATTCTATTGTCGATACAATTAATATATAAGAACAAACATTATTAATAATTTAAATCACAAATTAAATACAAAAAGTGGACGGTTTTTGTTAAACAAGTCTACAATGAAAAATAAAATCCATACATTAGCACTTTTTAGCATTTGGTTGACTAATCCATGAAATGTATTTAACCCTTTAACGCCTGTAGGGACAAACTAGTAATAATTGTGGGGTTATTTCCAATGCAACGTTCAATGTATTATAGACCTTAGGGTCATAAATATTCAGACGTTGTAGGGTTATTTCCAATGCAACGTTCAATGTATTATAGACCTTAGGGTCATTAATATTCAGACGTTAAAGGGTTAACCCTAAATTTAATACTAAGATTAAATAAAAGTTCAAATTACAATTTCCTGATGTGTAGACTTTATTATTTTACCTAATTTTTTACATGTTTAGTTTTTATTATCTAGTGAAGTTAGTCTTGCTTAAGAAAGTTCAGATGTATATATATGGATGGAAAATTAGCCAAGTGAGGTAAGCTGTCATTTTATTGTTGGTTACCTCCCTTGTGCTATTGTCAATCTATATAATATGATGAAAAATCTGACAAATTTTTCTGCAATTACATTTGTCTCAAAAGTAACTGAATATTTTGCCACCATTTCATTCAAAACACCGCTAAATAAATCGTTAAAGATGAAATTTGTAGGGTCAAATTACAGCTAAATTAATTGTTGATAACTTTACTGAATTATTTCGTTTGATGATTTTTTCACTTCAACGTTTAAATATATTTTAAATAATGCTAATCTCTGGAGGAAAACCTTATTTATGACGGACTTTGAAATTACTGCTTGAGGTTGTTTTGAAAATTTTGATAGTTACAAGTTACAAGTTACAAGTTACAAGTTACAAGTTACAAGTTACAAGTTACAGTTATCAACTTATAAACTACTACTAGTCTTAATGGACAGTTGTCTGCTAGAAACGTCACCGTTACATAATTCAAATTCAGAATCGAACATGTTATATGGACTAGTGTATCTTTTATATGGACTTGTGTATCTTTTATATCTTTTATATGGACTTGTGTATCTTTTATATCTTTTATATGGACTTGTGTATCTTTGGTGTTTCTTTATTAAGGCTTGTTTCCATATATCATTTGCAGGTTTCACCAATTTCCGTCAATGCAAAACACTAGAATGGTAAACATATTCGTGTGGTGACAAATAAAATGTTTAGATTTTAAATCGATTATTTTGTTTTCCAATAAAACCAAAAATATTTAGAAATATTTAAGCGTAATGACATTTGACACATTTTACATTAATTAGCTTATTGATTACATTTTTAAGGTTTATAATTCACTTTTTCATTCAATGGTTATGAGGCGTCCAAATTATTATTGTTGGGCTGCACAATTAGTGTTTCGTTATTTAAAATATTTATAATAGAAAAATTTTGCTATGGTCCATAAATATAACTAATTGTTATTTTATTTTTTGCGAATTAAATTGTATTAGAAATCTAGTTTTTTATATAAGGAATTTATAAACTCTTAACGTTATTTCATGTATTCTAAACAAATTTATAATTAAAAGCCATATAAAAGAATCCACAAAATTATAGCTGTGAGCATTATTAAGCTGTCTTTTTGAACTCCATTGAAGTTTTGCCATTTTTCAAAAGAATAAAAGATTATAATACAAATAATTTTATATTAATACTTGTTTAAATAAAAATGAAAAAAAGCATTCAACACTGGTGTTATTAAGAATTTTTTCGTGAAATTGGTATTTACTTATTGAAACATACATTTTATAAGTACAGTAACTTAAATTCATGGTTAACCGATATCTTAAAGTTTAAGTTTTAGAGAAAAGTTTATTTAAAACAATTGAAAGATCTGGAGATCTTAAGATAGAATGCCTTAATGACGTTTTGCAAAATAGTATTTCTTTAAATAATTGATATTTTAGGAAATCTTATGCTTGGCCAGTTTATTATCAAGTTTGAAGGCTTAGTTTTTTAAAAACAAGTTAAAGAAGTGTTAATATAATAATAGAATTGTATTCAACATTTACACAAATTTATAAGCATTTTTAGTATAAAAACACAGCTTTTAATGCGTAGCTTTTACTCGTGCTTGTTTTTATTATTAGCAAGTGTTTTAAAAAATAATATTTTCAGGATAATCTGGTAAATTATTTGTTTGAATTACTTTTTTGAAAACGTTCACTATTGTCAAATAATTTAATCAATTTTACATTTCAGAAACTATACAAATAAATTCTTTGTAATAGCGTTTTCAAACAAAATTTCTACAAAATTGTCCTGGTATAGTAAGGTTTGTTCTAGAAATTTTTAGCGGTACAAACATAACATTGTTACTAACAAAAATATAAAACTGCTTGTAAAAAAAATAAAAACTCCTAGTAACAAAATAAAAACTGCTAGTAATAAAATAAAAACCAATATAGTAACAAAAATAAAAACTGCTAGTAACAAAAATAAAAACTGCTAGTAACAAAAATAAAAACTGCTAGTAACAAAAATAAAAACTGCTAGTAACCAAAATAAAAACTGCTAGTAACCAAAATAAGAACCGCTAGTAACAAAATAAAAACCGCTAGTAACAAAAAAAATTGCTAGTAATAAATATAAGAATATCTAGTAATAAAAATAAAAGCTGCTAGTAACAAAAATAAAAAATTGCTAGTATAGAAATACAAATAGTTGCTAGTATTAAATATTTGAAAACTGCTAGTAACAAATTTAAAAACTGTAAGTAATAAAAATAAAAAAAATTGTCGTAATAAAAATAAAAAATTGTTAGTAACGAACATAAAAAACATTTAGTAATAAAGATAAAAAGTTTATGAATAAAGATGAAAAAGTTTATGAATATAATGTTATATTTGCATCAACATAATGCCAGTTGTGTCACTTGGCATCCTACCCCTCAATTGTTACAGCTCAGCTGGACCATAAATAATTGTATTTATTTTTTCCATCTTTTGAACAAATAAACATTAAGATTAAAAATTGAATTAATTTATTTTAATGTGAGCGAAGCCTAATTTTTTAACCCCTTACGACTGTAAATAAAATAAATAAATTTCGGTCTATCAAATTGATAGATTCGTGGGGGGGGAGCATAGCGCTGGTGAATTGAACACAACAGTGCACTTACTTGATCCGATTATCTCCGTTGAACCGCTCTGTAATAAATGACCTTTATGTCCCCTTGTAATAAGAGTCAAAGTTCAATGAAATTCGTAATAACACTATCATTTCAATAGCCTTTCTGTAACAGGCAAAAGTGACCCTTAATTATTGGGGTTTTAGAGCTGGGTTTCTTTTGGTTTTTATTGAATTGTTTTGTTCGATCTAATTTGACCCTTATGTGCCTGTAAAATAAGGCTGAAATTTAATTCCATTTAATTTATTATCAATCTTGAAAATAAATTCATTAATGATGAAAAATAAGCTTCATATACAAATGATTAAGAAATGAATTTGAAAATATATTTTTTTTATTAAATAATAAAAGCAATAATAATCTCACAATAATGGTTATAATAATAATTGTTTTTAAAATAATAATCCTAATTATTATTGTTATGGTTATTTTATCATATTAACCAAAATTATTCTTTAAATCATACATTAATCATTTCATTTTAATCATAAAAAATATAGGAAGAAAAACGTGAGCTTCAATTTAATTTTGAAAACTTGCCAAAGTTTTTTTTATTTGTGTGCATCATTATAAGTTTTATATCAGCAATGATAAGGATGGTTTGTAAGTAAAACTTTAATAAAGTTAATATTTTTGTTTAAATTTTTTAATATTGTTAAAATGGTTTTTACAAAAAAGTTGAGTACTAAAAAGTCTTTTTTACACAATGATAATGGTGTTTATGACTAAAAATAACAATTATTGATTATGAATTACAACAATAGTAATAAATGTGTAAATATTAACAACAGAAATTGAATAATATAAATAATAATAATAATGCGAATGATAAGAAATCAAACTAATAATAAAACAGAATATAAATAATAATAATAATAATATCATTAATAGCAAAACATAATACAAACAAAAAATAATAGAAGCAACAACAAAAAGAACAAAAAAGTTAAAACTAACAAAAATCCAACAAAACAAACAATAAATATAAGAAAACAAAACAAAAAATAACAAAACAAAAAATCTTTCAACAAATTCAAAAGATTTTTGAATTCAAGGAAAAATTATTTGAACCTCGCCTAATCTTTCCTCATCTGGTCACGTGACCTGAAACAAACGAGTAAAATTGCTCGACAATAGCACAAGTGAGGTAAGCTCTGTTATTTTATGTCGATTACCTCACTTGGGCTATTGTCCATCCAAATGCTCACCCAATAAATTCGAACCTTGACTCACGATCCGAGAAATAGTTCAGCGCAACCTCACGGAGTTCATGATCTCTACACTAATTTGTTCTCGATTTTGTAGGAGTTATAAAATATAAAAAAGACAATATGGCGACTCACCTTTTCAATTTATATTTCTCGGTTTTTATGTTTTATGTTTATTTCTGACATGGACTTTTATTGAAAGTTTCATCCCTCGTGCAAATGCATGTCATGCGTGTATTGTAAGAGGAATTGTCATTGCACGAGGTAGCCATTGATAGGTTGGTTGCGGTGCTTTATGACAATTACTCGAAAAGTAGAGGTTGGTGTTAGTAGAAACTTACAGTTCACTAATGGATCGACTATAGCACAAGTGAGGCAACCCATATTTAAATACATAGTTAACCTCATTTGTGCTATTGTCGATCCAATTAATGTGAGTATTAGTTTAGGATTTTGTGGACATCAGAGCTAGCTCTATAAACTACATGAACAATGCAACTTTACCGTCTCTCTTTGGTAAGTTTGGATTACGTTTCATTGGCCATGAATTTGGAGAAACTAACATTAACCCTTTAACGCCTGAGTTATTATTACCCTAAGATCTACAATATAATGAAGCTTACATTTAAAATAACCCTACAATCGTCACTATTTTGTCCTTACATGCGTTAAAGAGTTAATGGCTGAGCAACAGTTCAGAAATGTTCTTCACGCTCATTCCCACAAAATCATCTGGTTCTGAAAGCTATAAACAACAATGACGTCGACATGACAAGAACTATATTTATTATTGATATCATTAGTTCTAGTTCTAGCTGTATTTAATTCTAGTTTTATTCTATCATTAGTTTTATTCTATCATTAGTTCTAGTTCTAGTTTTAGTTCCAGCTTCATTCTAGTTTTATTCTATCATTAGTTCAAGTTCTAGTTTTAGTTTTAGTTGTATTTAATTCTAGTTTTATGCTATCATTAGTTTTAGTTCTAGTTTTAGTTCTAGTTTTAGTTCTAGTTTTAGTTCCAGTTTCATTCTAGTTTTATTCTATCATTAGTTCTAGTTTTAGTTGTATTTAATTCTAGTTTTATTCTATCATTAGTTCTAGTTCTATTTTTAGTTCCAGTTTCATTCTAGTTTTAGTTCTAGTTCTATATAAACTTAAGGTAGTCATGTTTTAACTCTTTATCAACTTCACATTGATTTTATATTATTCATCAAACTTTGATTCATATAATAGAGAAGATAATAAATCTGTACACTTGTCCTTCCTTGAAATTTTTAATCGTACTTAAAAACATTTCACGAAAAAAAAATCATTTCCCAAACAACAAAAATTTCACGAAAAATTTTTTTTTGTCGTTATGGACACAAAGATTGTATGGTTGCTTGAAATGTAAGATCTAAATTTCTTGTAAATGTAAACAAATAATATAAAAATGAATTTCGATAGTTGAGCAATTTGTGTAGGTAATGATTCTTTATTTATTAGTTCGATGTCGTTAACAAATGTAAAATGTTTCATCAGTTAGGTTATCAAATTTATGATAAAAATTATCTTTGAAATATGCTTTTCTTTAGGTTAAGTACATTATTAATTTGCAATTTATGACCTCGTTGCTAAATATTTGTAATCAACTTGTATGCATACAAAAAATGCTGATTCTACATAGGTAAGATCTAAAACCAGCCGACTTGTTTTTTTAAAGACAAATGAACTTATCATTATTTAACCTTAAACTTACATATGTATATACTATATGTGTACTATATATGTACATATATGTTATATGTACTGTATATATTATATTCATGTAAAAAACATAGTTATGTATTATATGCATGTGTGTGTATTGGTATGTACATCACATACATAGACACAGTATATGCCGATGGTGTGCATGTGTGTGTATTTATTGATATGTACAGGACACACATACGATATATGCTGAATGTATGTATTTATAACATACATGCGTGTGTACCTATTGATATGTACTGCACATACATACGGTATATGCTGACTGTATGTATGTATAATATACATGCGTGTGTATTAATTGTTATATACATCACATATATGTGGTATATGCTGACTGCATGCATGTATAATATGCATGCGTGTGTATTTATTGATATATACATCACATACACGATATATGCTGACTGTATGTATGTATAATGTTCATGCGTGTGTATTAATTGTTATATACATCGCATATGTACGGTATATGCTGACTGTATGTATAATATACATGCGTGTGTATTTATTGAAACACATCACATACACACAGTATATGCCGACTGTATGTACATAAGTATAAATTAAATGTATAAAAAATCCAGAGCAAAGAACATAAAAGTAATGTTGAATGAAAAGTTAATCTCAAAAACATTCACAAAGTCACAACTCTGATGAATCTCTCCACAACCTTCTTGACTACATTTTTTCAATCACATTATAGTTACGTTCTCGATAAACCTTTATTAAGTTACGTTTTCGATAAACCTTTTTTGTTTAAATCAATTTCTTAAATTAAAACCGTATCACTATTTTAATATCGTATTGTGACGGATTAAAAACACATACTATTTCGGTTAAAAATTGTTTCTGTGTTAATATTTATAGTTATAGTTAGATATAAAATAGGGTAGTTATTAATTTATAAAATATTTTCGCTGCTTGTGTTCATAGTTAATAAAATGGTAACTAGTGACGTAGTTGAATTGTGGCTAGTTAATAATAATAGTTACTAACTTGCTAGTTTGTTGCAATTTAATTAGTGTAATGGATATTACTTTTTCCAATGTGTTAACAACCAAGAAAAACTATCTGTTTTGGTGCTATTGAAAATAAGCATACGAGTTAATTGGATATTTTCTCACGTTTTTAAATATACTTTACTAAAAAAATTATAAGGTTTTACTTTCGTTTTACATAATTAATAGAATTGTAAGGAGTTACAAACATTAAAAATTTACTTTAATGGCTCTAATGAATGAAAAAATGGTTTGTTGAAAATAAAATTGTTTATAGATAAAATTTTTCCAAACATATTGATAACTAAGCAAGAAATTTAACATATATCCAACTAACTCGTACAAGCAAGTGTTAAGGTTTTCTTCAGCATTTGTGTGTGACCTTCGCTTATTTCGCCTTATGTACTATGTATAAATATGCATTTAATACTGTAAAGCTAATACAAGTAATCAATTTATCTTAGAAAGTATAAAAAGTGTTTAATTTATATATAAATTTACCTTGTTTACATGCACAAGATATATTGAAATGCGGATATATGTGTCTGTATGTACCTCTTAATTTATATATATATATATATATATATATATAAAGTGTGTATATATATATATATATATGTGTATATATATCTATATGTCTATATATATATCTATCTATATATATATATATATAT
>JARUHE010045218.1:0-16025 GCA_031471125.1 Archaeomysis grebnitzkii | reverse complement strand
AACAAAGTTGCTTATAATGACCATCTAACCAACATTATCAGGAGTAATTATTTTCATAAAATAAATATTGAATTATAACCATGCGAGATTTCAGGTCATCTATGGCTAGTTGTAATATGATTATCTAAAAGATTTACTTACTCCCTGTGTTAGCATTTCATATTCAATTAGTTTGTACCTGAAGATTATAATCGGCATTAAAATTGTTCCTACACAAATTGTGGAAGCTTAGAAGTAAATCTTTACTATTTTGTTAGTTTGTTAATGAAATTTAAATTTAGAATTTATCTACACAAATTATGGAAGTTTAGAATAAATCTTAACAATTTCAATAGTTTGTTAATGAAATTTAAATTTAAAGTTGTTATTTCATTAGCATTAGACTTTTCCAGAACTATTAAATATTTTTTTATTTTAAAACTAAACTGTAAATAAATGCAAGTGATTTTTTTCTTCGTAATTTATTTCTCCATTTAGAAAGATACAAGCGGTTAATTGAAATTATTCTTTTGAATTTTCCATTGATAAAAAGTTTTAAATATAAATAACTTGTCCTTGATAACCTGTTTCTTTCTTTAGATGCCAAACATCTAGAAATTAAAATTTGAAATCAGACTCTTTCTTTTCTATTTACGGTTTTTCAACATTTATTTAAGCTGTTTTTTTCCAGGAAATGTTTGCCACTAATGTAATTTATTTATAACTTTACAATTTTCAACTTTTATCTAGAAAAAATAACAATCATTTTTGTTCATTACATATTGTATATGTTCATAGATATTGAAAGGTGATATAACATAATTTCTTCTTAACCAGATATATTAAATAAATTTAAAAGTAATCATACTTGTTTTTATTTTTCTATAAAATGACAAGTTTGTATAAACAACTTATAGTGTTATTACTTTTCCATTAAAAAATAGTTGTGTTAGTAAGAAAATAAATTACAAGAGACTCAAGTATTCATATTAAAACAGAAAACATAAAATTGTTTTTGTGAAATTTTAAATAGGTTTTCCTTTCCAGAAACCGGTTTTTATTGATGCACATGTGATGCACAAGCAATGTAATTATTTTTGTCAAGAGATAGAAAACATTTTTTCATATATAATGTAGATAAACATATTTTCAAACTTCTCAAAGATGTAAAATGTATAAAAATAATTAACAATCAAGAGACATATTTTTCTGATCAACAATTATAATTAATAATTAGTGATTAATTAATAATTAATAATATAATAATAATTAATAATATAATAATAATTAGTAATATAAATATAATCAATAATGTGAAAATAATTAATAACCGAGAGACATTTTTTTGGGGTCATTAATTACATTTAATAATTATAATGAATAATTATAATTATTTATTAATTAATAATATAATAATAATTAATATAAAAATAATTAATGATTGAGAGACATACTTTTTGTTGTCAACAATCATAATAAATAATTATTAATTTGTAATATAAAAAATATTTAAAAACTGAAAGACATACTTTTCTGTGATCAACCATTATTGACTTAAAAGCAATAAAGTCTGTAAATGTTAAGAGCAGGTCTGCAACATCGCCATTCAGTTCAAATTGATCTGAAGATTTGACATCATGCATGAACAAATTCATGTTAAAACCGGGTTCCAATCGACACAGTTCACTTTCTACGTAAGATTCAACAACATCAGTCTGAAAATTTAAAACAATCAAGTATGAGGAAATTCATATATGAACCAAAAACTCAAAAAATGTTATTGATGAAATGTTTTCCCTGTTGTGTTTACTTTGAGAAGAACACTTACTTGTTTTCAACAAATATTCATGACTCAAAAATTTTAATTAGACTATGCGGTTCAGTATTGAAAAATAAATCAATTTCCAAATAATAAATAAAAAAACTATAATGAAAACAAACAAAAATTAAATAAACTAAAAACTTGATCCAATATTTATTAAGTTGTAAAATCATCAGCTCCAACAGTTTTTTGTGAGGTATCAAGCTGAAATTTGTCATAGCTAAAACATTTTTTACAAGTTAATTTTTTTTCGTTTTTTAAAAGATTTACTCCTGGCATTAATGATCAGAATGACATAATAAACCGCTTTTGTTTCAGAAACTTTTTTGTAACTTCACCTAAGCTTGACAAGCTGACAACAACAATACCAGAAACTTGGTCTTAAACTGATTTCACTTTATTCACAAAAGAATAGCACAATCAAATACAAAAAACTTTAACAATTACCTTTATATAAATATTTGTATGATCATGGGGAGGAAGATTATGTTACAAAATGTATATCATTTAAAGAAGTACTATTACCCAATAAAAAGAAAGTCCTCAGCCATTGAAGTATATTTTTAAATTTTTCAATCAGCTTTACAATTTTTTTTAGTTTAATGTTTTACAATAACAGACTAGATAAATTTTTATTAGTCATTGACCACATATTTCTTGGGAAATGATATAACCCAACCAAGAGAAAGAAAATAATATAAACTTTTATCAAATGTTGGAAGTAAATAATCTGAAATGGCAACTTGTTTTTCATATGACTACAATTTGATATTATTAGTATTGTGTCATGAAAATATCTAGCCATAAATGACCGATGCTGTATGAAGTAGACAAAATTATTTTCTAAGATCACAACAAATAAACTTTGCAGAAACAATTTTACCATAACAACTTTTGATAAATTTTTCATGACGAAGAAATCTTTGAAGGCTATAACGTCATAATATTAATTTTTAAAGAAATGTATTTGTGAAGTACTCTAAATAGAAAATTTTGCCTACAAAAAATAGAAAATTATCATTACTTACATATGCTGTAAATATATCCATATATTCAAGTTTGTTTTCTTCCTCATAACAAAAAACTTCACAATGTTTGCTTAAAAACTTATTTTGTATATCTAAGAATTCATCACCTGTAGAAACATACTTTAAGGATTATTAAATATTTTTAGAAAGTGTAATAAAATCAAATCAATTTATCTTGTTTAAAGGAATCATGTCCAATAAACTAATTTGGCCAATCCATACTTCAGTGGAAATGTATTTAAAGCAGTCCTAATTCAATTGAGATGAAGTATTGGCAGTTTCTACTTCAGTGGAGATGACTTTGGGGCAGTCACTAGTTCAGTTGAGATGTATTTATGGTAGTCTTAATTCAATTGAGATAGAATGTGGGGCAGTTCCTACTTCAGTTTATTTAAGGTTTTGTCATTTTCTACTTAAATTAGGATGAATCTTAAAAAGGTAATAATATTTATGTATACAATTTTTACAAGAAACTTACTGATTAAAACATTTTGAAGGTGTCCCATTATTCGGTCAAAGAATTCAGTTTCCTTACTTTCATTTACAGCAAAAATTTCTTCACATTCTTCTATTTCTTGAGACATTGCTCTGTTTATGAAAAAACAAAACAATAATAATAATGAATGACAACATTAGTCAAATGTGATTTTGGTCAAAATTTAATATTTTCAATTTTTTACACTATCGAATAGAGAAAATGGTTCTCTTTAAAATGACATATAATTAATATTGGAAAATATCTCACCTGGCATCCGGCTTCTGGCAACTTCCCAACAAATTCTAGAATGTCTTCCTCCAGTGTGAAAGCACTTGACAGTATTTAATGGATTTTCTATCCTTTATTTATTTTTTCACAATGCCAAAAACTAAGATTATTTTTATCAGTAAAAATGAGTTAACTCAGACATATTTAAGTACTAGTGCATTACCCATCAAAAATGATGGCCTATGTTTGAGCAAAGGTATTTTAGTGAAATAAAATTAAAGTGCACATAAATAAAGGAAATAAAGATTTCCTTTCCTGTACATTTGGTGTTACAAAGATTTTCTTGTTTATCATTTTGAGCTATTCAAGTCTTAAGATTCTCTTTATGTTGAGTTCTACTAAGAGTGACATGAAGTTGTCCATATGCACCTCAAGAAGTTCATTCATAACAGTATTCCTTGCATCATTTTGTGGGTATCACAAAATTTTCTTAGGTGTTCATGTTGAGCTATTAAAAAATTAAGATTTTCTTTATGCCAAGTTCTAATAAGCATGACATAAAGTTGTCCATGACTGAACACAGGTTCTGGCAAGTAAATTCCAACTTTATTGAATAACTGTTCTTGATTCTCTTATTTACTGTTATAGCAAATGCAGGCAAAATAGGAAATTGATGTCTATTAAATATAAAAGACAAGTAGGTTTCACTGGGGGCGAGGTCAATCCTCGGTATAAATACCGTATCTCCTTTGTGACTGCCGGTGAATATTTTACCAATAAGAAAGTGACTGTGTAGTTCCCTTAAAATAAGGCAAGCACCATTCGGAAGGCTCTTCATTGGGTCTAAATTCCAGAGCAGCATAATTATGATGTGGATGTGATAGGGTGACCAGATAGTGCTTGCATATTATATTATGGGTTGTGTGATGGTTTTGTATAAAGTGAGCAGAGTTTCTTTGGTTTTCCCTCAGTGTGTGGTGGTGAAGGCATTCAGCATGTTTAGCGCAAGTTTTGTCTTTGTTATGGTTTTGTTTTTGTTTAGTGTAGGTGAATTTGGGGTCAAATGTTAGGCCAAGAATTTTTGGGTCCTTGACTGTTGGGAGGAGGGTATTGTTTATGTGGAGGTGTAGGGTGTTTCTGTATTCTGCATGGTCGGAGTTGAAAATGTGGTGGTGGTTTTGTTTGCATTGAGTGTGAGTTGGTTGCTTACAGTCCAGTTGTTTATCCACAACGCGCAATGTAAGTACTGATTTTAGTATATATCTGCTTAACAGAGGAAGATGGCATCTACTGGAATTTTACCAAATGTATGAAAACTATGAAATAACAAAGAGAGAGTAAGTGTAGGGGTGAAAAATATTTGGATAAAATTGTTGAAAGACTATCTCTAATGAAACACATGAAAATAGCTGAAAAACATACCGCAATGCCCTAAAATACAATGCAATACCTTGTGTTTGTAGGCACAAACCAAAATACTGAAAAAATTTTGACAAATAAAATCCCACAAACTTTGTTAACAAAGCATTGAATTTTGGAAACATTTTGGTATATTTCCAGCTATTTTCATGTGGTTCACTGGAAAAGAATCAATTGAATAAATGTTTCACACTTTACAACCGTAGGTAGAACCCCATAACTTGCAAGAATGAGCCCAAAAAGGGTTAATTTGCAAAGAGTTTTTGCAATTCATGCTTAGGCAAAATTTGGGCTTACCACTTTGCAATAAAGTTCACGACTAATAAAACCCCTTTAATTTTGAAGAGTAGGCAACGAAATGCAATAATCAACATACTTAGAATACCCCACGTTTCGTTTCAAAATTATAAATTTTTTGTAAGAAACGGATATGAAACACAAATATATAAATCAGGGACATATAGAAACTCACAAATACTAACCTAACCTCACTTACTCGTATGTAAATCTCATAAATATATAAAAATGAAGAACTATAATAGAGAAGGAAAACTACAAATTACAAATAATAAATCCCTACAAATTTTAATTAGGCAACACATAAGCGTGTTTTGTGAGAACAGTACCAAATCAAGATGTTCATACTCAATTATAGACATGTTTCTGAATTTACATATTTTATTTTTTGTAAAAACTCAATTCTGATGGCTGGCGACCATTACAGAATGATCAAAAAGTGCATTTCTGTTTATTTCAGATGATTGTGTAAGGTTTTCCTTTTAAAAACTTCTGATAGTCTTATCTCAATTTAACCAATATTTGTTTGTCATATAATCTAAAGACAAAAATTCTGCATGTATGTAAGTGGTGCAAGTTTCAACTTTCACCAAATTCTCTGTGCAGAGTGCAAACATACAAATAAGAGGACGTTTAAAAAGAATGTCAGGTGTAAGTTTTTCAAGTTGTGATATATAACATGTTAAAAATAATTTAATACCGCATTTATTTCAATAATGTGTAGCTAAATGAAAATATTTCACTATATTACAATATATTTAATAAAATTTATTTTTAAGAAAAATAACTCCATTGAAAAATTGGTGTCCTTTGTTAAGATTAACTTAAGAGGATCTATAAAAAAGATCCTCTAACAAATTGTAAAAATTATTAAAGTAATAAGAGTGTTTTAATACGCTGTTGTCGTAAAAATATGTAGCTGTTGTGAAGTTTTGCCATTCTTTGTTTTCTTGACAGTTCGAGAATAAATCCAATGAGCTACGATTTACGAGTATACAGAGTTTAAGGGCTGGATACTAGGCAAAATATTCCCATAGATCTCGCCCATCTATTTACCCAAATTTACCCAATAGTACAAATGTTTATATTTATAGGTGTTTTTGGCGACCGAAAACCATTTGAGGAACAAAGTCAGGTTAGGTTTGTTTGGTGGGTCACAATAATGTTGAAATTTCATTAAATACTGGTTTATGGGGAAACAAAAGGATAGCCTATTAGTGAAATATTGAAGTTAATTAAATCAAGGAAAACAGATGGTATTTAATTTTTTACCCTATAGACTTGTTACCTCAATCAAATCAGTCGCTGTATGGGTTTTATAAGAGGTGGATGTTTGTCTACATTTCTTTTTTTTTGTTTTTTATAAAACTTTCTCTTCAGTTCATTTATTTTTTATTATTCATTAGCACGCTCTATTGTGCCTGAGAATGCATTTTCTTGTTTATATAAACTGTGAATGAAATAATGCATCAATACCATGTGTGACATGAATGCCCACTTCAGAACAGACAAAAAAAGGTGAAAGTTTACAAAGAACGACATGTCGCATTGCATGCTGTACGGAAACTGCAGTATTTATGTAAATTTTAGCATTATCGTCACCCACCAAAGAAAACCTAACCTGACTTTCCCCTCAAATGGTTTTAGGTGACCAAAAACACCTATAAGAACCAAGACACCAATCAAGACCAGTACAGCTGGTACCAGTGCGTCAAACAGGGACATTTTTTTTCGTTCTCCGAAAATTCACCTTCCATAAATGTTCTCCAGGCAGAGTTTCATCTGACCATTTCTCTTTAAAAATAAATAAATTTAATTGAATAATTGAATTATAGGTTTCTTTTTTCAAAATGAAGGCCATTGTTAGTGTAAATAATTAATAGTTTTGCATGGAATTGTACTAGTACTGATTTAAATGACTTTTATTAAAACTGCTGAAATTAAAATTGTTCTCTAGGAGATTTTGAAAACGTTCTCCAAAAATTTTTAAGACCCTCTTGACGCACTGACTGTACACACTGTGCATCTATACTTATGATGTACTATTTACCCTGTGCACCAATACAGTTGGTGTAATGTACCACATCATCCAACACATTTATAATGGATTGGATATGCACTGTATGTTATATGAATCGACAGTATCACAAGTGAGGTAACCCAAATTCAAATAACATAACTTACCTCACTTGTGCTATTGTCGATCCATATATAAAGTGAGGTGTTATGATTTTTAGCTTTCCATGTAGCTTTAATTTTAAAGTGTATTTATAAGTACAAGTTTCACATAATTTATAATTATTGCCATGTTTCATCTTACAATGAGAATAAATCAGCATTTGTTATTTCAAATTACTTCACCCATTCATTAAGGGTCATTTTCAACCCTAATTTAAATGTGTTTTCGTCTATTTGCAACAATGAATTGTGGTCAAAGGGTTAATCTTGAATACTGATTGATCAGTGCTCGCCTACATCTCCAATCACCTTGTATTATTCCTTTCTAGTTCTGAAAGTGGGACACAACACCGAATGTGCTTGGTCTTAATCTGCCTACCCTCAGGGTCAACATGATGGGCCATTAATGGCGAACCATGACCTTTGGATGAAACTTTGGTTTGGTTCTCCTGCTTTCCTTCTTCAGTATTGGTGGAGTAGGCTTAACTCTGAAGGTGTTCTTCCTTGAAAACTCGGAGTGTTTTGTAAGAAGACTTATCAGGTGTTGTCCCACTTATTAATTTCGACAAACACAGTCAAATAAGACAGAAAAGTTAACTCGTCTTTGGTGACTGAATGAAAGTACTTGATGGAAGATTTTGTTTCGAACTTTCATTCAAATTGAATTTTTTTGTTAAGAAAAATATTATTAAAAGAATTAATGGTTAATTGAATATTTAGATTAAATTAAATTGATACACCATTATATGATCATTTCTCAATTATTTTTGCGTTATATATATATATATATTATATATAGCTATATATATATATTGTATATATATATATATATATATATATTCTTTCAGAAACGTTTTGTTGAATACTATTGCATATGCGCAATTTATTAATTCTTTTTTGACCATTTCAAGTTTTATTAATTACTATTTTTGATTATTAGGCAAGTTTATAATGAGGTTGACAAACGTCATTTCTATTGTTTATTATTTCCTTAAATAAGATTCGCTAGAATCATCTAGCATGTTAACATATATAAATGTATAGAAAACGTGTCCTAAAGAAAATCTTTATCCGCAATATTTAAACATATGCATGTATATACAGCATGTAAATCTTTTGTTCGAACCTGCGTACACATAGTTACTCATCGGTATATGTGTACATATGAAGAAACACTTTGTATCATTAAGCAAACCAGAGATTTTAATATTTGGAAAATGATCCATAGCAAATGTGAGAATAATTAAAGTTATGACTAAGGTTCAGTTCCTTTACTGGAAAAGGCAAAAGTAATAAATTCGGTTGGAACTCTAAACATTTCGAAATTGTATTGTACTTCGATTGGAGCAAATGGGAGAGTCATTAACTCAAATCATAAAATGTTAAAATTCTGACCTCTGGGATCTTTTAACAAGGTTTCACTACGCAATATAGTAATAATGGTAAGCTTGTGAAGTAAACAGAAATGGTTGAACAAATATTTCATTTAACATTCAAATTTTGCATAATAATCAGTTAAGTTTATAAGAAATTCATAGATATTAAAAATATTGAAAAAATAGTTTAATTATAACAAACAAGTAACAAAGTATAATTAATTATAACAAACAAGTAACAAAGTATCATTAATTATAACAAACAAGTAACAAAGTATCATAAGCTAAGTGTAAAGTAACTCAACTTAATACAATTGGCAAAATAGAAAGGAAGACATGGTTAACATTTGGTTTCTTCACCGGCTTGAATGTGCTTTTTACCCTTATCCTGTGCCATTGAAGTCAGGTTACAATTGCATGTTTATCACTTTAGCATGTTGTTCTTCAAATAAAGACTCGTGATTGCAATTGAAAAGTCCACATAATTTATTTATGATCGCTAGGCATGCTCGAGGTGCTGCCCCGTTTTCTGCATAAATTTAAATGTAGGTTTTCTGACGGAACACGAGGTTAAATGGTTTTCGTTGCTCTAGCACGGAGTAATGTCTATTTAATTCAGTAATTATTAAGCTGGAATTCCACGTAAATGAATAATTCAGTGTTATTACGATGATCTATACTAGACGAATGATGACTGCGATGGTAGTTTGCACTAATGAGAGGGTCTGTTGCGAGTATCTCTTCGCAAACAAGAGGTTGCATTACATTAATGATGCCTGTAGTCAACAAATCCTCATTTGAACCAAGTTTATGAACTTTCTTTCTCACAAACGGACATTGTGTTCAGAAAAATTATCGTCAGAAAAATGCAAATTTGTGTTTTCTGAATAAACAAAGTCGGAATATTTTTGTCAGGCAAAAGTGATTTGGTTAGGAATTGCTTTGATCTTATTTATTCAGCTGTATTTTACAACCATAATGAAGACTCTAATTCGATGCAATCGTTAGGTTTAATCAAAGGGATAACAAATGTTCTTTAAATGATTTCAAATTGTTTCTTTTCAATGGTACTTCCACAAACTCTTTTGTGCCGATGATGGTGCTTCAATATATGGCGCAGTTGTGAAAGTGGAGAGAGAAAGAGTTGTCCGATTTCCCCTTGCAAAAATCCAACACTCTTCTCGTGGTATGCAAAATAGGTAAAAAATTCAGTAGTGCTCTTCAACCTACAATGACACTGTTTAGTGAATGCAGTTTGTTGTTGTAAAGCTGTTTTGGTTGTTTTCGACCTTATGCCAAGAGTCCAAAAGGGCGTTGTTGCTCTGGTTGGAATCCTTTTAGAAAATGCTCTCATGTTGATCAATAGTTGAACAAGGAAATGTGTCTTTCAATGTTATTACAGTTGTTTAAGTGCCCTTTCCTTTGAATAAAAGCATTGAGTCGTTTATTTTTATGAATACACATTTTAATTATATCTTTAGTTACCTTTTTAGTTCTAATTAAAATGGCTTTAGTTTGTCTAGTTCTATTTTTAGTCATCATTTCTTGAGTAAACAAAACGAATGTTTGTTTCTTTGAATATTTATTTTTAATATTTGAGCGATACTTAAAATTGTTTTCATGCATTAACCCTTTCATGTTTAGCCAACCTTATGAATCACATCGTACGTGACTAGGATAACCTTTCTATATTTCTCCGCTCTTCATTTCTCTCAACCCAGTCGATTAAAAACAAATCACACACACACACACACACATTCAAATAACATAGTTTACCTCGCTTGTGCTATTGATCCATATATGAAATTGTAACATTTTTATGTAATTATAGTTTTACATTTATGTAATTGTAATATAACATAAATGTAATCATAATCCTGTATTTATTTGTTAAGAATGGTGCCCAATTATATCCTCCTTAATAACCTCTGAGTAATTTCTTGATCTACCACCTGCTAACTTCAAAGCTATTTAACCGTCCATTAGTTTTAATGCTAATCTATATTTCCATATCGTTCTTGCCATCTTAAATGGTAAACTAGGACATAACGTTTCTAATTTACCTTTGGAGATGGTTTTCATATTTATTTTTCATTTTCAATTAAAAATGGCCGTATTTTATTTTTCAACTTTTAAAATTTATTATTATTTTCTTTAAATTTTTAATGTTTTGTTATGATCATCCAACTGAATTCTAATCCTAGATAAGTTATGCAGTGTAATGCAATCTCATACTTCTACCAATAATATAAATTAGGCCATACATTTTTGTATGACCTTACACCTTTATGAAAAGCAAATAAATTATTCAAAATAAATAGTCATTCTAGAAAAGTTTGGAATAATCCACAAGTGTATGCTCAAGATTTGGAAACGTTTTACGTTTATTTTATATATCATTAAAGTAAATTATTTATAGAATGTTTTATATGAATTAAATAATGAGTCTTACATAAAGTTGATTGACACAGAACAAACAATGTGCAGGTTTCATACAAGGTGCCAAAAAATGTTTTTCCATTTAAAATAGGACGTTCGTTTTTGATCGTTTTTAAGTATTTATTAGAGAAAAATGTTTGTGGGTTAAAGAGGACGAAACAATCTTGAAGGACAAAAAAACCTTGTTATTGGCACCATGGTTTCATATATCAAACTTTTGTTTAAAAATATATTTGTTTATTTACTTAGAAAATAAATTATCCCACATTTGATAGGTCTTTCATAAATTGTGAATATTCAAAATTTTACTGGGTTTATCTTATTTAAAAATATCAAGTTTGTATTGGTCTTCTGAGAACTAAATAGCCCAATATTTTGTTGACTCTTTATAAAATTTAATCACCGAATATTTTATTACTGTTTCTAACACAGAATAATCATTTTCTCTCTGGTGTAAATAGTCTGATATTTATTGACCCTTTCTAAAGATTGTACCTACTCAGATAAAACTTATCCAATGAAATATTTGACATCACCTGGTTGATGTAAATAAAATATTGGAAGAATAATCCAATTATATTGATGAACGATGATCTTATCAATCGTCGGACGCCGTCCCTGAGACGGTTTTTAGGACGTTTAAAATATCCTCAAAACCCCTATCAGGAGAAAGGATCTAGTGTGATCACGATATTTTTGAGATCTCAAATTATATCCTTGTGGAGGGATGGGTGTTAGGCAAGGATTGGTGCCCACCCATCTCTATGGCTTGACATTTTATGTTCCTTCTATTTATATATTTTTTTATAAACTGTAGGTTGCCTAAGGTTATTGAGAATATCTCTAAAAAATAAAACAGTAAATTAACAATCCTATAAATTGAAGAAAATTATATTTAACAATAGTGAAATGAATTTACCAATTCTAAATCCTGCTAATTAAAAACGTACCTGAAAATAGTTGAGAGTATAATTTACCAAGGTAATTTCTAGTCAAGGTTTGTAACACTTCTTGTAGTGAAAAACTAATTATATAAACAAATAATAACTTTTGAAAATAGCCTTTCCATCTATCACTTTCAAATTAAACCACAAGGAGAGCTACTAGATTTCACGAACCTGTTCCTTAGGCCTACCACTAGATGCTGCTTAGGCCTAAGTGGACAAAAAATTGTAAATGCTGTAATTATTATGAGGACTAATCTTAATTGTTTATTTTGGTGTAATTCCATATTGATAGACATGGTTTATTTTGGTGTGTTTACATAAAACATTATTTGATGTTTAGTTGTTAATAGTATCTGAAAAATCTATCTAAAGTAATTGTTGTTTATTTATAAACAATTCATGTGTTTTATTTTATTGCTATAATGGTACAAATATTTTATGAGACTACTCTATAACTCCATAGCCTATAGTTGAAGGTACAACATTTATTCTATGTTCAGAATTAAGAATAATTGAGTTAAATAATTCAGGAAAAATTGAACAATCTGTTTCCTCTATTTGTTCATTTCAACTGCATATGTTAATTTAATTTGTGTGTTCCTGTTTTTTTAAAAGTTTTACTCTATTCAATGACATTTCTGTATAAATTCCCCAGTTTGAAAAAATATCCACCGAACATAAGTGTGCATCATGTTGAAACATGTGCCGTGGCATGTCCAACCATGTCAACTAATGAATATAAATCACATAGATTGTCTTCTCAATTATAGGCCTAGTCAAAACGTGTATATTTTTCAAATAAACTTTTAATTCCAACCCTATATCAAATGACATAAACATCCATGGTTTCAGTTTTTGTTCACCAGTTAGAATTTAGTTCCTCATCCATGAGTTGAAAGCTGATCATAACATTATTTACATCCTGTAAGGCTAAGGATGACCTCGTGGCTCGTGGTGTAAACATCCAATTACCGAAATTGTAAAATGTCCATGTAATAGCCCAATCTTTTATGTTGAAAATAAAATACTTTTATTTTGTTAATGCACAACCTTTGTTTCTCAATATGTGATAATAATGATACGTATGTAATAATAATGATAAAAATATAATAATAATAATGATGTAGTATTCATGATATACTGTATGTATCATCAATAGTTATTCGTTTTTAGTCTGTCCAGACAATACTGAGGGCGTAGCACAACCATTGGTAATACTGAAAGATTTTTAATAAATATAAAGGTTTGGGGAAATGTAAATATTTATTCAATAATTTTGTGGTGTTTATGATTCGTAAACTATTTTTCTTTGGTATAATTATTTCAACATGTTAAGTAATGTAAGTTTACTTTAGTTTGTTGTTCATTGATGAATGAATTACTTGTTAGAATCAAGTAAAATCTTGTAAGTTGGCCAACCCTTTGCACAATGGCTAACCATTTGAAACCAAGGTTTTTATGTACAGTTAATAATTCTATTTTGCCGTTGTTTATTTTCTTATTTCGTGTTTGGAAAAATCGAATACATGTTTACAATTTCCATTTGTATATTACATTCATAAGTAGATGTGATGTTAGACGTTTTTGTTCTGTAGAACTAACCATATCCACCGACCCTTATCTTGAAACTACATTCACGTTTGTATTTATTGATGTCTGAATAGCCGAAATGATTCTATTGTGTAATTCATCTGAAAATATATTGTTTTATAATTAGCTTTACACTGAAATGAAATTCATTTTCAATAGATTTAAGGATTACGTTAAAATACATGGCCTAAGTCCAGCATTCATTAAAGCTTTGTTTTATTATTACTAATCCCTATATCTCTCTGATTTCTTGTTCTCTTTCTTGTTTATTTTACATTTCTCTTTATTCTTCTTTGTTTTCAACTCTTTTTTTTCTCTTTTACCTCTTCCTTGTTTTATCCTTTTCTCCTTTTCCTCTCGCTTTCTTACTCAGTCTTTTTTTTCTCTTTTGTTTTATCTTTCTTGTTTTTTTTATTGATTTCTCAGCTTTCTCTCTATTTTTTATATTTTCTGTCTCCCCTTTCTCCTTTTCTCTTTTTGTTTCTTATTTTCTCTCCCTTTGTTTCTATTTTTTCCTCTATATATCTACCTCTTCTCTCTCTCTTTATTCTGTCTTTATGTTTTTTATCTCTTATGTATGCCCCTTTTTCCTTATAGATTATGTCTTTTATTCTCTTCCCTTAATTTTCTTATTGTATTTTTATTTTGCAAATATATTTCTAATAAATTTAAAACAGAAATTCTAAAAGAAATTGAGAACGAAATACAAAAATGTGTTGAAGCACGATCGGTAAATCTGCTAATGGGTTTAGAGGCGTATTATGAAATGAGGCTTAATGTATGGCAGGCAAAAAATTACCTTAGATGAAAGTAATTTTTCAACGAACATTTTGTAGGCCTAAGTTTGAACGTAAACGCCAACTTAATAAATAGTCCAAGATTTTGATTCTTGTTCAAATATAGACCTATGCTAATTTTTACTCTGTGATAACGATGATTATTCATGCCTTAGGCCTAAATTTCTATAATGAATGTGCTTAGGGTTTTTTGGTGCATTTTGGTTCGCTTTGGTATTTCAACTGACGAGGTCATAAAATATAAAATTGAAAAATTATTTTGTTAAAACAAATTAAATAAGTAATCTAAACCAATATTCTATAAATTGGCTTAACGTTGATAATAAATAAAAATATCATTTGAATTAGGCCTATAGATTAATTGTTTTTGAGGAACATCATTTCCAAGTATAGATGGCTGACCATAGCTTAATGTAATCACATACATGTCCTTATTCTAAATAAACCTCGAAACTTGTACCGCCATCGTTTGCTATTGAAGGACACAAATCCTTAAGACTTGACCTCAAAATTGATAATTCATTTGTAATGATTGGACACAATCTCCTTCTAGAACCTACCACCACATTCTATCCAGATAACTTGTCACTCGTATTTGCTTTAAAAAATATTTTTTATTGTATTATAGTCATTTTAAAAGGTTGAAAAACTTTGAACCAAAGCAGAATCGTAAGCGACACTTCTCTGAATTATTGGACTTATTAAAACTTTGGATTTCCGTACCTGATGGTATAGGTCTTACAAAATTTAATTTATGTTCATCCCAGATTAAAGTTGAATGTTTCAATTTATAGGCCTAGCCATTTCTGAAATCTTAAGTTTTCACAGAACACAACAAAACAAAATCATATTTCAGACCCTTCAATTTAAGCTATAGTTTATATTTTCATGGAAAATACTATGTTCTCTGCAATTTTGAATTATGAGGGACCACAAACCACATTTTTTCTTGTCTTGTGTATGTATGTATGGATATACCATGTGTATATTGTTTTGTGTGGCATGGTATGGCATGCACACTAATTCATGACTGAATAAGCTGAGCGGATCAATTGCTTATTCTTTTCCAATCGGTTGTCACCCAAAGTGAATAAAAAGTGATTCTAAAACTAATGAAATATTTTAATGGCCCCTTCAAATGTGTATATATTTGCCATTAACACCTTTCTATGACTTAATTTGTACTTTTTTATTCTTGTTATTACATATTTATATTTAGTGTTTTAACTTTATGATTCATTAAAACGTGTTATAAAACATATCTCAAAGTCATATATGTGTGTGTGTGTATATATATATATATATATATATATATATTTATTGAAATACTAGAAATCTCTAAAATAAGTAATAAAGATGTATTTACACTATATACAAAAATTAATTACAGAACATTATATTATTACAGGAGGAAATAGTTGTGTGTGTGTGTGTGTGTGTGTATATA